>JABASI010007113.1:0-10109 GCA_019776505.1 Tomocerus nigrus
TACTGCTTAAGTAAGTCTAAGTATTCTGTCTTGTCTTGAGGTTGCTGACACTTTATTTCCTTTCTATCAATCACATCACTTTGCATCACAACTACTCAAGTTATACGATTCTTTATGAATTGAAAGAAGAGTGAGCGTACACATTGCAGATATGCAAAAGGGATGAATCTGTGCATGGCACATGTGTGTGTGTGTATGTGTGAGGCTGCACATTAGAGATACAATAGTCAAGTGGGTCTTCTGCTACCCGTGAGGCATGAAATGATGGGTTGATGAGCCCAGCCGTGTTGTGGTATAACTAAAGAAAAGGTAATGATGCAAAAAGAGACATTGTATATAACTCACTTGGACTGTTTTTCTGATGAGTCTCAACCGAACACAACTTTTAAGATTGCTACAGAAGAGTCACATAGTCAGGACAGGACGTAGGACAAGATTCACAATTCTACCTATTTAACATAAGTACTTATTGATAGGTAAGTAGTAGGGAGAGACTGCTGCATCAACTTATACCACTTTGGATATGACAGTGCCCAGGAATTTATCGACTCACTCGTTCCTAGTGTAAAACAGAGATTAATGTAATGACAACGTGACTCTCGCTGTGTCATTGCCATCTTTCACTCCATTTACCATTGTTTTCTTGTTCAACATCCAGTTTTTATCGCATTTCCGAAGAAATGCTTATCATTCCTCAACTATTTAGTCTCTTTGCAATTTTCTTCACAAATATTCCTATTATATACACTAATGGAGATGTTGGACACTTAAAACTAGCAAATAATCCACCGGTGATACAAGTTACTTCCATTAAAATTAGTGTCATTGACGAAGAAAGTGGAGAGCCGGAGATCTTCGAAAAAGTCACGGACAAAATCCTCCTGGGAAAACAAGGAACACAAACATGGACGTTACCTTTTCATCTCACAAATCAACTTCGCAATACAAAGTTACATTCCGTCGAAATTCTATGCAGTAGCGATCATGATATCGTTACTTGGGACTATAAAGGAAATGGGGTAGGTAATGTTTCTCTCTTTTAAATCTCCATCCACGAATTTTATTTCTTTTCATTGAGTATAACAACCTGTTTCTTCATTGACAAAGTAGATTTTACCTGGGCTGCATATTGACAATTCACGGCATGTCGCAGACTACTGGAATTCTTCCACCTATAGATATACATCTGCAATTCGTCTCAACACCTTTACAGAACAACTCACTGGAGAATATCTTTGCCTAGCTGTTGGCAATGCTAATGTTTCGAACTCGTTCACTATTTTTTCTCCGCGTAATAATAATTACCCGTAATATTTTAAGTAGATTGTTTGTTACGTTGCCCCTATGAAGGATTTCAATAAATCTTTTCTATTTAGTGAATTAAGACGCGAAGCTCATTTTGTTCTGCATTCTGTATCTTTACAGGAGATCAGTATACCCCGTATGACCAAGGTTCCGTCATAAGAACAAGTAAACAAGAAATTCTCCAATCTGAAGTCTTTCCTTGTAGAATCCATAATTTGACCAAGACTCTTTATCTATATGAAAGAAATTATGAGGTATATATCGGGTATCTTTGGTTTCTTGTACAGAATGTGATTTTAATGGTAGAATTGCTGATGATGCTTTTTTACATTGCATTATAGGGAAACTTAGAGCTTGTTGAATTTGGTGAGTCTATAAAGTTTGATCCATATATCGGCTTCAAGATTTACGATGTGGAATACGTCTCTCGTTTCATGGAAAGTGAGAGTAGGTATTTCTGCTACGATGCAACAAGTGGAAACATTGTATTGGAAATTAAAATCCAGGAAATGAGCGGTAAATCCCAATGTTATTATAATGGAAAGAATTTTATGTTCATGAAGAGTTAAAGTAAAATGATTTCTGGATCCCAATTTTTATCATTTGTCAGAAGATGACTATGAAAATGAGGAAAGAGGGCAAGGCGCAACGTTTACAGTCAACAAGGACAGAGACTCTCATGTTTTCATATGCAGATCTAACAGTAGTATCGTTCCCAATATAATCTTTAATCGTGTAAATCGCACGGGCTGCCTGGAATCAACTGTAAACAAATAATCTAATTTTTTCTAGAATGAAATCACGCAATAGATCTAGTAGAAATGGTTGAATTATTTCTTTTAGATTTCTCAGAGTACAGCTCCTTTCCTCATAGAAGAGGATTGTGGAGAAGGATGCAGGAAAATCAGAACAAATGAGAAAAGCATTACTGCTACGTGCATAGGAGACGGCATCCGTGAAGTTGTTTCTATTCCATCTGCTTCTTATTGTTAGTTATAGAATTAATAAAACGAAATATCACATACGGCAACCTCGTTGATTATCGTTAATTAGATGTGAGTATTTTTTGATGTTAGGTATCGGAAGGCCATTTTTAATTCAAAGAGGGGAAGAATTATCTGTATATGTGACCAGACGACAAAAGAAAGTCATCGTTCCATGCATTGCAAACAATCATTCTGCGAATATACATTTATATCGAGAAAGTGTACAAAAGGTAAAAAATAATTCTCAAAAATAAACTTTGGGAAATTCTATGAAGCTAAATGTTTTGTGCCTTTGATTTAGAATGGTCTACCAAAGATAGTTGATTCCAAATACTTTGTGTACGACTCTTTGCAAGGATTTTTATTGAACACAACATTAATGCCCTACCCTTGTGGAAGGCCATTTTTAATTCAAAGAGGGGAAGAATTATCTGTATATGTGGCCAGACGACAAAAGAAAGTCATCGTTCCATGCATTGCAAACAATCATTCTGCGAATATACATTTGTACCGAGAAAGTGTACAAAAGGTAAAAAATAATTCTCAAATAAACTTTGGGAAATTCTATGCAGATAATTAAATGTTTTGTGCCTTTGATTTAGAATGGTCTACCAAAGTTAGTTGATTCCAAATACTTTGTGTACGACTCTTTGCAAGGATTTTTATTGAACACAACATTAATGCCCTACCCTTGTGGAACTTACATCTGTACCAGCAATACTGATCTTAACGATACCTCAGATAGTATTAGAGTGCATCTTCGACCAGTTGCAGGTAAATTGAATATTTATTTAAGAGATTTATTTTGGCGACTTGATTGTTTAGTTTCTCTATGATGAAAATTTCTGCAGTTGGATCGTTTGAACCTAAGGAATATTCAGTTTACGGATTATGCCCTAGGAAATTTAAATGGAGATCAAAGGAGCAACTTGTTGTAAAGGAAAGGAAACTGGGCGTCTCAGCATTTCGTTACGACTTTTCACATTTGGATACTTACCCTTACATGGGAGCTTTCGAATTACTCCGTCCTGTCGCGAATGTCGGGGAGATACATTTGGTACGGAGAAGAAACAGAAAATTGGCCCATACATGGAAATATCACTGCATCAGTAAGAAAGTAGCTGGAAACTAAACTAACACAAGTTAATTTTGTCACACATGCTCATGTTTCCAAAATAATATTTTCTGAGTTTAGAAAATGAAACGGTGACTGCTAGTGGTATATCCGCAACAACAATTTACGATTTCAGTGGCGATGTTGCATTGACTTATATTTCCGTGAAATGTCAGTCTAAGTCTGATATAAAACCTCAATTGCTTGCCACAGTTTATTGCAGCGATGAAAATTCTTGCTCGCTGGCCAAGAAAAACTCAGATCGCATTGTCACATTTCCGGTATGCTGCATTCCTAGATTTCTTTTAAAATTACGGATTACAAGTAAATGTTCTCTATCTCTGAATATGTCTTCAGAAATCAAGACCTCATTCCGACAGTCATGAACAAGAGTCATGTGGACCAGGATGCACTACCATACAATTTTTAGCAGAAGCACGCCCTGAGTATCCATTCAGACAAGTCATTTGTTTTGGAGAAGGTGTCGATCCATCTGATCAATTTGCGACGATTGATTTGTTTGCCACAGGTTTGTTAATTACAATACAAAAATTTTTTTTAAACCTAATAACTAGATAGAAGGGCGATTTTTATTTTAGGTGAGTCCGCAATCTGGAAACCTACGAGAAATAATGGTAGCAACATCCCGCGATTGTCATTGAGAACCGAGGCAGACAACGAGAGACCATGGGAAGGGCATCCCAACCTTCAGTGGCAACTCGGAGAATCAGTTACATTTGAATGCAAAACTTTAGGAAATAGCAGATGGATGCTCGGGAAAAATTTTCTATGGGCATTTCAGTATGAAAATGGAACGATGAAATTTCTGAAGGGTAATTCACGTCAAAAACTCCCAAGTATTCCAAATATTCTGTTTTCTTCAATATTTAATATGATTAACTAATGGAAAAGCAGATTTAGACGAAGTAGAAGACGAAGGGGTGACTTTTGTAGGAAAAATAGAATTGGAGTTAGATGATATTCACATAAGAAGACTGTGGTGCTTTGCACCTTTGCAAGAATCGTTAACGCAATGGGAAAACACATCTTATCCAATCGTTGTTAAAAATTCTGATGTAATTAATGAAAACACAATTATATTTGTAAACTGTTTAACGCACCTTCCTCATCTCGCGTTTCTCAAATTCTGTAGGAAAACTTGAATTGTGATGCCAAGGGATTGGAATTGAGACTGGTTCGCATTTCCCCACTTCCAGAAGACACTCTATCGATGACTGATAATCGACTGGACACATTACAATATTTTGTCGTATCCCCCACTGTGACTAATTTGGATATTGAAGTAGTTTCTTCAGAACCAATTGTCTGGACCTTTACTTCTTATTGGAATAGGGTAAATAAAAGTGATTTGATGATAAATATTATTTGAACGACAGGAATTTGTGTATTGACAATATTTTGGTTTCAGCACACATTTACAATTAAAGGAGAACTAACCCCAAGGTCAACATTAGAACTGTTTCATAATGAAATCCAAACCAATTGCTACTCAAGTAAACTGAAATTGGAAATGGACCTGTGGAAATCTCATCGATCATTTAACACGGGTCTACTCTCAGTCTATTATGTTCACCAGCCATGGAAAAGAGCTTCAGTCTACCTGTTTTTCCCTGGTAAAATCTTATACATTCTACATAATTCGATATCGAAAACTGATAATTTTGTATTATTGTAGGAAATGGAGATAAACATCTTCTGAACAGTGGAGTTTCTCTCAGTTTACCTGTGGGTATCAGGGAAGATGTGGCAATAACACTGCCTTGCTTGGTTAATAATCCCAATGCTACAATTAGCCTGCTTAAGAAAAACACAAAGGTTACACCAATTTTCCATTAACAACATAATAATATGATTATGCGTGCCAAACAATATCTTGAAGACTATGTTAATTATAACAGGATATTTTCGAAAAAGTTCCTGCTGAAAATGCAATTTACGACCCACAACGTGGATTTAAAATCGAGTCGGCCAACCCAATTTCAACAAATTCCCTCCCACCAACTTACAAATGCGTTTCTGATTCTAAATCCACAGACGAAATTGAAATAAGACTTATTCGCTAAAATAATAACGATTGTTATTTATATCTCAATTTATTAAGGAGGATATCAATCCATCATAAAGTACCTCAATGTACTGTGTTAAATAAAGAACTCTCTTTATCGTCGTTATACCTATTGATTGCATACCACGCTAGACAATTATCCCTATACGTCCTCGTTTCCTCTCATTATGCATGATTCCCTGTCATCAAATCCTATTGAAAACTTTGTGCAAGCAATAGCCTTGTCGATTAACTTCTTCTTCATTAGCATCGCAATGTTTGGTGAAGACGTAAGTATAAGCGGCCGATTCTGCCCCTTTTTGCGTTTTGATTTGAATAATTAGCGAGAAGAAAGCAAAAGTAGATGTAATTGCCTGTAAAATCAATGAACGAGTTTTAATTTTGTATCAGATAACTTTTCGGCGACGAAAATGTGCCTTACTGAAAATATGATAGATCGATGCAGGGAAAAATACTGTCTGACACTCAAGACATTTGGGCATGCGGCCGACATGCTCCACTCCAGACTTTGTACCTTTAATGAAAAGGTAGCATTGCTGTTTCATTCAGTATCATGTGATTACGAAACTAGAATACCTAAAGTCGTATTATAAGTTACCAAACGACGCTGGTGAGATGTTTTACAGAGGATCACACTCTGTCTTCGAACAAATTCAAATCCGTCCACAAAGCTTTGACCTATAAAAAGATGCTTATGATCTTTCTGTTGTTTTAAGATAATCGTCAACAGTCTCCAGAATACAAAATCGTATAAAACATGGAATACCTGCTTTTGCAATTATTTCAGTTGTCAAAAGAAAATCGAAAATCGTGAACAGTGCAACGAAACCCATTGTTGTCAACTCCTCCATTTCAGACAAATGTCTCTTCATGACAAAGAAACAAAAACGCGTATCAACATTCATTAGGATATAAATTATCAAATTACAAATGCATGTTTTAATATTACATATTTTGGGGAACATTGCCCTGCTGTGTGCTGTAACCTACCTCCACTCTAAATAACTGCGCATTTGCGTGGTTGGCAGAACTATTGGTTCTCAAATAATCAGTACTGTGGACAGTTATAAAATCAGTTGCATTAATGGGAGCTCGAGTAGCAATGCGGACGAAACCGACTATAATCGTCAGGAAAACGGCCATCTGCCTTTACAAAATCCCCAAAAAACACCCTCATCCTCTTTAGATCGTACATATTAGTATTAAGGGAATTGGTTTTAATGAGGAATATATATTCACCTGAACAGTAAGGAAAATCACAATTGGCCACGCGAATGCCTCACCATATCTGAAAAGGAAAACAACGGTTCACTTTTTTTCTTTCATTTTTCTTTCAATTACACAGGATAAAGCTACGTTAATTTAATATTTGCAATTTTACATGTTTACAAGACCACAAATAAGTCGATGGTGCGTAAATAGCTTTACAAGAGAGTGACCTAAATGAATATGTTGCAGCTCTCCACGATTGTATATCAAAACTGAAAGGTTCGTTGCATGCAGATTATTACTTATTCCCTTAGCCAACATTTCATTATCTATGGTTAACATTAAGATTCGCAATGGTTATTGGTAATTAATTTTACATTGGGAAAATGTCAGCCCAAATTTTAAATTCCACATTTCCGACGAATTTCTTATTATTGTAGCGACAATTTGCATTAGCATCTAAATCCGTTAAAAGAAAGTGATTAATTTGAATACGATAGCCATTCAATTCCCATTAATGCCAGATAGGATATTATTAATTACGTGGAGACAACGGCAGCTATAAAAGCAATAGAGGTAAAAAACTGCTCCGAATATTTCATAGTAAATGAGAACATCCTCTTGTAAGTATATATCCGGAATCACAGTCCGGAAAATTAGGTTACCTTTCAAAATGGACTGAATTTAAGAGTCTCGATGGAAAACAAGATTATTTTAGTTCGAATGTTTTTTTACTTATTAGTCCAGATGTGCCTCGTATTGTCTTAGGCCAGTCAAAATAAAAGCATACTCCTATAACTGCAGAATAAATTGCAAAATACAGCAAGTTGAAAGTTGTAATTGCGTGGATGTTACTGATAGCACTCGTTTCCATTTCGTTCAAAGCCAAATTCCAGCAATTGAGGTAGTGAGTGATAACTAAAGAATCTTGAAGAATGACTAAAACACTCCATATACCCACAAGAAGCATGTTTGCCATTACCGTCATGAGCATTACTCTGAATTTTCCTGTGAGCACATATCTATCACAAAATAATACAGAATAATTAATACTGCGATTAAAATGCGATACCATTTTTGAATTTGGCCTTGTTCCATTGCTTTCATTTTATTGTGAAAACCGTACTCAGCGTCCCTATTAAAAGATAATTGAATTTGTTAGTCATATTTATATAGGGATCGGGAAGAAGTAATAATGTCAATTATTTTGTTAAGTTTATCCACCTATAAGATCCCGTTTGACGCTCAGAAAATGTGATGTCAGTAAAAGATTGAATGATAAGACAAAGGGGGATCCAAATGATTGCTGTTGTTATAAAAAAAGCTATTTGTTTTTTCTTCTTAACCAAATATTCAATTTGCCTGGTATTAGCATTTGGTCGCAAAAAATAAAAGGAGCGTCCAAAGAATCTACAGCTCCTGTAAAACAAATCCAGATGATATTTCAATAGCTGTGTCTCATGGGCCAATTTTTTGACCATCCTGAAAAGCAAGCCATTCGATCGTTATTTTCCTTTTCATTTATCAGATACTTATAATACTGCAATAATTACCAGGGCATGTGGGGCTTGGTTAGCGATTCGATTTGTTGGTCATCAACACTGTCGGATAGTTCTAGCCATTCGTAATCTTTTTCACGTTTGAAGATTTTCTCTTCCCTAATCTGGTCTGAAGTTTTCGGAGTAAGGTTTACGGGTGAAAGGGGTTTCATAGGCGGAGGCTTTTTATCAGATTCCTCTATTTTCGCTTGGGGCTCTGGCATTTTTTTCTGAATTAAGTCCCCCGTGACGGCTACTGAAGTTCTCCTAGAAATTTCATTGACTACCTTTTGCATTTTATCTTCATTAGCTCTGAAATAGTCCAATTCTTTGTCAATTTTTGCATTTTGAATATCTTCTGCTTTTCTTTTGATTTTCTTCTTCTTTTCCTCCCGTCTTCGTCGGGCTTCTTCGTTTCGAGACAACGCTACAGGTATTTCCTCATTCGGGTTTTCCACAGGTATTTCCCTATTCCGGTTTTCCACACTATTTTCCGGTGGCAACTTTTCGTCCGCTTCGTCAAATTCTTGTGCTGCTAACATATCCAGATCGTTCTCATCGAAATCGTTAACATAGTCGTAGTCTTCAACATCTTCTTCTTCTTCAGTGGGAACAAAGACTTCTTCTTCAGTGGGACTAGGACTCCCGGATTCATAGACGTCTCCACCTCCTGGGGCTACTTCGGCTATCCAGTCAATATTCCTCAATTTATCTATGCTTCCCGTTTGAAAAATGATCTCACCCTGTTCGACCAGTTTTAGATATTCTATTCGAAGTCTTTTGCAGTATATTTCTCGATATCCGACTATTCTTTGTACATAAATCTTCTCATCTGGCAAATAGAACAGTTTAGGACGGTACGGAAACAATGACGGTAAAAAGTTAGCAGGAAGTTTTTCTAATGCAACCTTGTCGCTAACAAAAGGAATACAAAATAAATTATATCCCACAATTACATATCCGACCCAACGTATGATAAGATATTCATAGAGCATTGAAAATCTACATATTTTATTTGATTCCACTTACGTAGATTTCTTTGGGAGGTGATATTTTTCTATTGGAGTATTTAGATACTTATTTATACAGTCATCAATGAAAAATCCAGGAGTTACATGCGAAATATGGAATGGCTGTTCTTCATTTACGTTATTTTCGTTCAGTGCTGCAAAAATTTCCATCTCATCAGCTAAAAGTGTAGCAGTACAAGCGTCGAAAACTTTTCTTACAGAAGCTACGAATTTTATGGACAGTTGACTTCAAGCAATATTTTGTAACATATCGTTCTTTGGATCTAATGTCTTTTGGTTTCCGATGTTTCGGGTATTTCTGAACCCCCATAACAACAGCTAGCACATTAGTTAGACAAACTCGTCAATCTTTGAAAATGTTGACAAAACATCAAAGTTTAAGCACTCATCACGCTACTAATTGTCTGTTAACACGCTAGCATGCGGAAACAAGGATGAGATAGCTTTCCCTCTTAAATTATCAGCTACAGAAGTTTTTCTCCCTAAAATAAGATCCGAAACCTAAATACTAGTAGCTAGCAAGCAGACATAAATCTGTAGAACCATAATCCATGAAACGACTACGGTTGGGTACAATCCCATGATGAAAATCTTATTACTACGATTTGATACCAGAAAACTGTCTCTATACAAGATTTCTTAAGATATACCCAAACGTGTAATTCAAATATACTATCCTTATTAGTGGTAAAGTAATGTTATTTTATTAAAAGTCTTAAGATATCTAGGTGCGGTAAAGTCTAACAATTTATAATCTTAATCTCAGTCGAAGCCTTTTTCCAAACTCAGGTATAAAATTTCTGTACAGGGGGAGAAGAAATACTGGTGCATCCACAGACT
>JABASI010007114.1:0-10109 GCA_019776505.1 Tomocerus nigrus
ACAAGATTTACTTTTCGAAAAGTGTGTAGTTGTTAATTATTAAGCATGTGTGTCAATATAAATGAGTTGCATTGTAAAAACCATGATGTAATATACAATATTATATAGACTGTATAGTCCATAGATATTACACAATGGTCACTAACTCGACGTCGAGAACATTCTCAACTGAGACAACTGGCATTGACTTCGTTGATTTTCCACTAGCAAAATAAACAAATTAATGCCTCCATGTTGTAAAAATTATTATTATTATTATTACTATTATTATAACATTATTGGCAATAAATTTAATTAGCTGCTACGATTACCACGATTTTTAGCACAAAATACTGTCAGTGGAAGTAATTTGATGATCTGCTGAAGTCTGCTAATTCATTCTGCACTATTCAAAATTCAAACTGGGACGTGTGATCTGGTGAGTAAGACACACCCACCAGATCCCACGTGGCATCGCACAATTAATTCGCTCATTGAACTATACAAATATATATACATTATGAATACCTAACTATACCTGCCTGAATGTGTAATTTGTGTATTTTTATGTTGGCTGCACTGCTATTTGGTACTTCCTACACTAAAAACTATGTCTATTGTAGTCGGTAAACTACCTTAACATTGAATGAACTATACAGACTGGCGCCCATGAGCGCCCCTGGGCATGCTCTATCTTCCATGGGCGCGCCCATGCCCATTCGGGGGTGACAAAAAGGCGCCCATGCCCGCCCATGCCCATGGACCTTCCAAATTGATGCGCCCATGCCCATATGGGCAGCCCATGCCCAGGCAGACCTTTACTGCGGTAACAGCAATAGTTTCTGGAAATAATTTGTAGCCATCCATATCGTATGGACAGCTTCGTTTGATTAATAAGAAACGATGAAATAAACAAATAAAGAATGCAGCTATATTTTTATATGAAATTTGAGTCACACAGTCACACATAAACTATGTACATAATAAGTTAACTTCTCCCATAATTTATCAAAATCAAAGCTAGCAGCACTTTTCTCGAATAAAGTCTTTATAACCTTCATAAATAAACATACAATATAAATAAAATATTTGAGAGTCATGATAATTATAATGCCTATTGAAATAAATAACCCCAAATGTAGTAGATAGTATATAATATTTACTTATGACTTAGAATCCAATGAAGAGAGCTTTTCCTTGGCTCGCATTTCACCTCTCAAGACGATAACGCCTCAAAATGCCCCAAATTCATTACTTTTTTTGGGCTACGAATTGCGAAATAGTAATAAATAATAGACTAGGAATAGGAACATCGATCCAACTGAGTGTTTTCCTTCAGATCCTTCACCTTATTATAAATATTATAGTAAGCACACAGCCAAAGGACAAGTAGTAAATTGTTAGGTTACCTACCTATAATATTATATTGACGCTAAGGTATAATAATATTATAGTGTATGTGTATGATTATATGATCTATATTATTTTGCAATCACCTCATAAATAGAATAATCTATTTGCATATCTAATTAAATTAATTTTCCTCTCTGAATTTTTCCTGAGTACCAATCTCAACAGTATGTAATAGTGCCTATATAGATAACACATTTTTGATAACAAATGCTCACAATAATTTTTAAAGATAATTAAAACAAACTTAGTAGGAACCTGCAATATAAAACTTTCTCTTCTTTAGAAAAAAGGTCCTGGTATTTCTATTTCTATTATAGTTTGGTGCATAAAACATTTTTAATTCAGCATTTTGCAATGTGAAAGTAATATATGTGATTTGGTCCAAATAGTCGTATAACTGTGAGCCTGCATACAGACATGGATATTGAGTTTCATTTTGAGGAAAGAGACCAAACATTTCATGTGGTGCTTGACATTGGAAAGAGAAATCTCAATTACAGAGTGAAAGTAATACTTACGGGCCTTTGGTCTTGAACATTCTATAATGTATAAATATTCATTACATTCTTCATTCCACGAATGTTAGAAAAAATTATTACTATATAGATTTGTATAGGCCATATAAATTATGTCATTATGTGGATGTAATTGTAAGACTACCTACTCCAAATTTTGGAGGTTATGATACTGACGAGCGACTTTCGTGATAGGTTTACAGTTTACAGTTTACCTAGCGTAAAAAGATATGCTGAAAATTCTTTTGTATGACTTCCAATATTTTTATTCAAACCGAACCAGTAATTCTACTGTTTGAAGTATAAGTACCCGGTAGACGACTAAATTCTAAATCCCCATCTTCATAAGTACCTAGATACTTTCAAAAATGTTACGAAAAAAGAATTCCCTATATTTGTCTCTACAAATCCTACAAATGGCCACAAAGAAGTCTTAACTAGTAACTACTTGTCATTTCATTGTCAGTTTTGCCATTCATTTGAATTAATGAAGCAATGATATAGACAGACAATTTGAATACGTCATGCAGTTTCTAATTGACTTTCATGTCAAAAGCAGTGTTTTGAATAGACATGCAAACATTCATTGGTACATGCTGAAGATGAAATTGTGGCACCTGCTCGTTAACCCTGGGTAGAAATACGGCTGAGAAATACACAGCACACACCGGTGGAGCCAAATATGAGGTTATGCTTTGGATGTATTTGAAAAGCTGGGACTCACGGTATGCCAATATTATCGGGATCCATATGATGCTGATGACCACCAAAGCCAGAACAAATAACCTGTTACATCCACCACAATATTCTTTAAGCAATTAAATTAGAAATCCAGCGTGAGAAATTTTGACCGTGAAGAATATGGTGATTAGTAAAAGGGACTGTTCTAGTACACGCCTCGGAATCAGATGGCATAATTACAAAACTCAAGGCTGAAGATCTAGGTAATTGCATGGTGAGTAGGTAGTCACTATTATTAACAGTCAAGCTATATCGTTAGCATCGCCAGTCGAGTAAGCACTAACGTTAGACTAGGCAACATTATTTATGTCTCTCATAATATACAACATCTAGAGGGAAAGACTGACAAGTTTTAGATTCAATAATAGTAAACAAATAATCATAAAAAAGTCTATCAATTTTATATCCGTAGCTGAAGTCCATTTACTTAGAGGACTATTGAATTTTTACTATTTAATTGTACGTAGGTATATAACATTATGGGTAGGCATCCATATGAAATTACGACTTAGGACTATCCACTTCACTAATTATATAACATTATGCTGAGTTTTCTGTTTTATACAAAAGGGACCAATATTTCTACCAATAAAACCTACAGGCCTTCTCCTACGCATTTCGCTGCATATGTTTGAGCTTTTGATGACACAGGAGCTTCTTAGCACTAAAAACGGTTGAGCTACTTCTGTCAGAAGAAATAACGCAAAGGTTGAAAATTACAATGTATCTAGACAACTATAACCATCGCCACAGCTAGATCTCGTCGACAAAACTGGAATATGTAGAGTGGGGTAAAGAAATAGACGTGTATTATAACTAACAAATTCAATAGATGGATTCATTCTGGAGGTTTTTCACAGAACGTAATGTTAATGTTCTAGGCATTTTATATTAGATTATACTTTCTCTTTACTTTCTTCTGGAGGAAAACACAGCTCCACTTTAGATCTGTCCTTCTCATAAAAAATTCCATATTATTCCAGAGAAAATCATAACAAATACAGATTTGCCTTGAGGGAAAGTAAAAGAGAAAGCTGGTTATAGCATCCTTTCTCATCTCCTTGTGCATCTCATATAAACATAAGACGCCGGTCACCTAATACAACTGATATAACAAAAGTGTATGTATTCATGCATGACGCACAGGTTAGACTCAATAAAATCAAATGAATGAGCTTTGATTGTGTATATAGTGCTAGCTAACACATTTCAGTACATATATACCTATGAAGAAAAGCGAGTCTGCAAATATTGTGTCGTATAATAACATTTTCTCTCTACTCTCTACTGCCAACGCTTATTTCTCACAATGTGTACGCTGGAATAAAAGCAAGCAAGCGTTTCCATTCAGTCAGGCACTAAGTGTACTTTATTTGCCTAAGATATTGATATCAGATTTATTTCGGAAACATTTTTTCTCTCTTTCTGTTTGCACATCACACACATGTCTGAAGAAATAACAACAGAAAATTAAATCTCCTTGAGCTGCTGGAAATATTAAGTACTAACTTCGTACGGGCACGTACTGTCCTTCAAGCTCTTCCATGAAAAGAGTTTCTTATGTGTTCACTACACCAGGGAGCTAATACAACACGACATCAAAAGTGGCAACTAAAGTTCATGACTTTGTTATACTAGAATTGCCCACTGCACACATAGATAACAAGATGAAAATTCTCAGAATTTGTTGCCTTACATTAGATGCGGTTGCGTTTTAGCATGGATGGACTACTTTCTGTCCTGCCTACTATAAAAGACATTCTTTCCATCCTGTTTTAAATGCATTTCTCCTTGATTGTCTATCCCTTGGGTCCAAATATTGGAATATGAACAAACAATTTATTGCTCTGCAAACCGTTTACTCAAATGTTCAGAGGAAATGTAGTCCCAGTAATTTTGTGTAGTATTACATTACAAAAGCTTCTTGGGTAGGTAGATAGTAGATATGTACGTAATACTATCGTTTGACTGGAGTAATATGTGTGGGTTTATCAAATGAAAATTTTCTTGGGAATTTTGTATGCAAATGCATAGCAAGCAGGACATTCGCCTACGCTGTAACGTTAATCAGAAAATCACATTTTGTAGTTTTCAATGTATAGGTACAAAAAGGGATAAGACTGACTTACCTACACGCAAAATTGAAAGCTCAAAACCCCAGAGAACTGTAAGTTATGCGATCTCAATAATTCATTTTTAAAGATGGCAGCTTGAATTTTTATTTCTAAGACTAAGAAGTAAGATTACTACACAGCATCTGGCCAATATTTGCAACTGTTTCAAGTCCTTAATCGAGATTCCTTTCACGCTTTCTAGTACCTCCCCGTATTCCAGCAGAATAATCGTATTATGTCTGTACTGTGCTTAGTATATTCACCGACTTTACATTTTAGTGGCGTACGGCTATTTTGATGTCTAAATGACCAGTTTGACGTCAACGTGCATAAATTTTTAGCGTGTAAGTTGTATCTTACTTGTTTTCTAGGATTAATGCTGTCAGGGATGAATTTATTTTTTGCGATAATGATATTTATTATAATACTTCGTCAATATAATATAATATTGGGACCTGCAGCACGATCAGTGAGTAAATTCAAATTTATTTGATGGTCATCTATTGTGTACTGCTGATTTCCCTTAAATACAATAGCACATAAATGGTCAATCAAGTAAAACAAAATAATATGCCTTTTTAGATAACCAGCCCCAAATGTCCACTATGAAGGAATTTGTGTAACAAATTCTGTATCTGTAATCTAAAAATGCCTTCTGTTGTTCCTTTCTCGTTTGCTTTAACTTTGTTCGAAAGAAACAAAAATATCCTCATGTTGCACAAAAGTATATAGGATAATAAAATTTCTCTTTTACTAAATGCTTTCGTAGTTTAAGGTGCTGCTGTCTGTGTGGATCAGAACCCACTGGATCATGGTCATCATGAGTCTCATGAGTAAGTAATAGTATACTAAAGTACCTACGTACGTGTAGTGTACGTGTACCCGTTTTATGGTCAGTAAACATTCACACCACACGCTGGTATGTTCCAGCGTTACACTGTAGTGAGTGATAATAGAAGAATTGGTTGCTACTAATGATATCATTAAAAGTAATTATATTATGTACTCTTAATAACAATTTAGTGATTATAAGGTATTCCCAAAAATGTTACAACTACCCGTCCATTGCATAAAATAATATTATTATGTCAAAGCAGGCCCCATTTCCAGGTAGTGCGAGCACCCAAGCTTCACCATAACAATAACAGTATAATCCAATCCCAGTATATTATGTTTGTATATAGAGATCATACCGATTCATTTGTTTTTTGGGAAAAAAGGGCCAACAAAAAAACTGCTGCGACGGGTGGTGACAAAAAGTTAGAAACTTGTTGAATGTAAATGAAGAGTTGAGAAGCATTTAGCTCCTGTATTACAGGGACCCAAAGTATCGAAATTAACAGCAGGACTAGCACGGATGCCCTTTTAGAAAATCAAAACACTTTAATTACGCATAGTACCGATATCGCTGATGAAGTATTTAAATGAGATTATCTGGTATAAGGTTATAAGTACCTGTTTGAAATATCGTTAAATGCATTTACTTACCATACCTATTAGGTTTAGTACAAGGGCAACACGTATGTAAGTAATAAATTATCATGTGCTCTACATTTCTATGCACACTCTGCAGATCAATATTTCTGATAATAATAAATAGCTCCGTCGTCCGTCTATCACTTCATTTTTAACGCAAGAAAAATTGTACTGATGTAGTAGACACTAGACAGTAGCTACTTTACACATGCATGCATACATCTATAGTACTATTATTTATCTTTTTCAATCTGTTATCGAAAGCACTTACTACTTCCTAATTGAATCTGTCATAACTCATAACGATCTATCATAGTAAATAACGATCAAAAGACGTCTGGCGCTGAATATATTTACGTGATTTGTCTTCATCAGTTCCGTATAAAGAATCTCCTAGGGGATTAACTGCAATTATCTTCTAAGAGGTAAGTAAGTGCTAACTGTAAGTAGGTATGTACTAAATAAATGTGTCGACTCGACACTGAATTATGTGGTTAATTAATTTTACCTGCCGACAATTAATAGTTCGGTGTCTGATGGGTTTTTTCGGAAACGAGTCCAAATGTCAATAGTGAAAATGGTGGAGCTAGAATTGAAGATGGAAGTCAAGCTGCTCATCAACGCCGCCATCATAACCGCCAACATAAGGCCCGAAAGTCCTATAGAGTTGAAGGAAAGTGGGGAATGTAGCACGTACTTGGGTTTACAAGATCGTTAGTCACTGAGCATCGGACTTAGAATGTAATGATACAAATAGAAACTTAATTAGTGGACAGAAGAGGGGACGCGGAGTGGCTGGAGAGGGGCAGTGTGTTTTTTGATCCAGCATCACAGAGAAGTAACGTAGCCGAGTCACATAAAAGTGACGGGGACGACACGCACTTAATACACGGGAGAGGCCAATGAAGTAATTAATATTAGTAATCGTCTTGTGCACTTACCAGTTGGCATCAAGTTAATGACCAATTCGGCGTAAGCAATGTTAGTGCAGCCGGTTGAAGAGCCACACACTCTCTGGCAGCTATCTGGAGATGCACATGCCACTGTGTCCTTGAATAGAACCCGAGAAGCCATCCCTGGAAAGACGAGCAAGTACATCGGCAGCAGCTTCAGATAGCCAGCCAAAATGCACCCACCTTTAGCATTGCACATATTTTTAGACGCCAACACTCTTTGAACGATAACCTGGTAGACAAACCAAAGAAAATTGATTTACATTCTTGGAGCCCGCATTATTATCATAGATTCATTTTTCCTGACATCATCCATCATGAATTACCATGACAGCATATACATAATAATAAAATAGATACATATTATTATGCAAACTATGGGCAAATTGAAACTTATCAATATATATATCCCTCTCAATCACTCAAACATGACACGTTGTTACGAGTCTTACGAGTGCTAATTTTAGAAAAGAAAACAAGGAACTTTTCTTCTAAATCTAAATTTTTGACATGTTTATGTAAACTGCGATAACACCGAAAATTGAAAGTAGGAAGCAGGTAGGTAGGTTCCAAGAGATTTTGAGTACAAGAGTTATGATGCATCATAAACGGGCAAAATACTAATGTGCAAATGTGGAATTTGACGAATTATAATTGTTTTGCAAATTAGTATCCTGAAAAGTGTGTAGTTGTCGGTATTCCGCATTAGTTTTCCTATATACAACGATGGTATTGTACTATGAGAAAATAGTTTAAGCTTAGATTGTATCCATTGTAGAAAGTAGTCCTTGATTCCTGACTGATTCTAGGAATCTAATAAATGAAGTGCAAAGCCCAGAGAACAATTAAATATTGTTTCACAGTGGGTCTTATATAACTATGAAATGTTTCCTGATTGGTTGAATTGGTTCCCTTCCCGAGAGATGTACATGAAACCTTGAAATGTTAAAACATAGCAACAGGTTTAGATACCGTTGGCGATCCTTACCTGATCGGAGCACCAGTACCAAATGGATGAGATAGTTAGCCCAAAAATGACACCAGTCCACGGTAAATCCGATGCGCCAGGCGTCGCATCCCGAAATAAATGCATAGCATCTGCAGGTACTGCGCCGCAACTTTTATTGTTCTCATCGTAGAGAGTGGAGTTGGGAGACGGATTCGACTCGTATTCGAATTTTCTGATCAGCTCCTTATATCCTCCGACGACATTGAAGGCTGCCAAAGGAAAACATCGCGAACAGTCACACTTCCATTAACACTCAATAAATACACACTCAATTCAATTCATGTTCTTTTTATTAGCCATGCATCGCACGTCATGACTCCTGCTGCTCAAGAACCATAAGAATTAAGGCAGACATTGGGAAAGGCCTCAATCCGCGGTCCTAAGGCGTAAATGTAACAAAATAATATTTGCGTAAGATTAGATTGAGACTGGGACAAACAATGAATGTCGCAGAAAGTGAGCATATAGGCATTAATTATAGTATAGTGTTCCGCTCACTCGAAACTAACATTCTAGAAAATTGTAAACACAACCAACGACTGGTAATTTCGAAATCCTCGATGAATTGTACCTACATCGACTTAGCTTCCCAATTAAGCATTTGTGTTTATTGATTTGTTTTATCCGTTGTAATACAGCAGAATATTTTCAACAATTGTATAAGGCAGGGAAAGTTCGAAGTTTATGTTGTTTAGATATCCTGACTTTATTTAGGGGCCAAAAAACGCTTCATAAAATTAAAGTTTCCCAGAAGTATAATAGAAAGGTCCATATTTATAATCGCTAAAATTATTTAGAGTTGAAGATATACTATATTATGTGTTCATATGTGTCGGTACAAATATCCATTTGTTTGCTTATCATTTATTAGTGTCAGTTAAACCCTCTTTTGCTGAATATTCTCAGAATATTTCTACTCATTTCATTTCCAGTTTCTGTTTCGGAATGGAGGTCGGATCCTATTCGGGGTGATATTTCCATTCCCGGAGAACTCAATTATTTTCAATGCCACAATAGCTTTGTCTGCAACCAAAGTAATGACGTTAGACGCCGCAAAACTAATGTGTCGGTTACTTTGTCCTATCTTATAGTTGCCTATTTGTAAGTATCTAAATGATCAGCCTCAGGCTGCCTGTTTTATTTAAGTCTCTAGCACCATTCATCAGTTTTGTTCTGCCTCCTTTCTCTACGAAATCCATTCACTTTACATTTAGATTACGTAGGTACTAGAATTTTAACATTTTATCATATCAACCCATAAAACTTGAGTATGGTAAGAATGGGAATCCTCTTGTTAGGAACTATCAACATACTTAATATGCTTACAATATCTGTAGGTAGGTATGCATTATGTAGATGCCAATGGATTCAGTTTTAGTCCCCGTAATTCGTTTCAAGGAAATATTCCTGGACCTTTTGCTTTTTTATACTGACTATTTACTTTATGACTTATTTACTTCCGAATACTAAGTAATTAGCTGTTGAATTTCCAGCTCCTCATTTATTCGTTTGTTATAATTTTAGCATTTTATCCTACCGTAAACTGTAAAACTCGGCTCTATTAATAATTCCTTGGTTAAAAATGGGAAGTTGTTATGTAAATTACGTTTATTCGACTTATGCATGTCAATTAATTCATTTTGTGTCTTAATATGCCTAATTGTATTGTGTTGCATATAACTTTCTAATTAATTCAAGAAAGCGGTCCTGTGCCTTTTATACTCTCCTGTTTGTTGATTTGGGAGATCAAGTAATTAGATCTGCTAATGAATTTTTGCGAACTTCATGCTAATGCCCGTTTGAAAAAATTTATGGCGAATTGTGCACAAGCCGCCATAAAACCATATAATTTTTGTGCATATTACATTATGCACAATTAATCATGGCGTTTTGTGCACAAAGTATTACC
>JABASI010007115.1:0-10108 GCA_019776505.1 Tomocerus nigrus
GAATCTCTTGCCTTGTTTATGTAAAGCAATTTTTAATTTTATTTATTTCTGTCTGAGCATATCGAAGTTTCCAATCTATTCAGAACATATCGACATCTGTGTACAGATGTTCCACTTTTATATGTGCTAGGATAATAGAGAAAAGGATTCGAGATAGAAAGTTAAGTAGCCGATAGGAAAATGAAGAAGGGCAGGGTAATGCAATTGAACAAGGCTAAGAAGAAAGAGAAAAAATCCGTGCTAAGGAACTTGATGGTTGTTATTTATCTAGTTACTAGCATTTGTGTTTTAGACTGCATGCATGGAGAGCTAATAAAGAATAGGCGACTTGAACGCGCTGTGCAAAAACATGAGTGCAACAGGTGGCTCAGCTCTTTACAACTTGCCATCAGCAAATACAACTTAGAAGTACACATGCTTGCTTACCACATAATAAGTATACACGATAGTAGCTAATATATTCCTATACACACTTTTGATCTCGTAGTAATGCAATAAGTTTATTAGTCTTCTACTACATTTACGGTTTATATGTGCTATGCGCCATTTATCCTCCCTGGAACAGGAGACGAAAAAACTTGGCTATTTAAAATTATTCTCTGTATACATTATATAATGTTATATCACAGTCTGAGTGGCTAGTGTCTTGTCGTGAGTAGGGATGCAGCTTTGTAGCTTGCCTTGAATTCTATTTCCATTTGCGGCTCTTTCATAATCTTTCGGTAATAAGAATTGGATATGAAACTTGGTCTGAGTGAAGGATCATCACGACGAGATTGGGGTGAGATTCGTTTTATTCACTGGCCGATAGAGCAAAAACGATTTCTACAAAGTAGCTCATTTCTGGTACTGTGGCTAGTTTTTGCCAATATTTTACAAACAACAACTTTTCCCTTGTCATGTTCTTTGTTTTTCTCCTCAGATTACTTAACAAACAATAATAGCGAAGGAAATAAATCAATGATAAGAGTACAGATAGAAAAATCAACTGATGATAGTGAAATAATAAAACCTTGTGAAGGTAAAAGACGAAAATGCTCTTACTGACTGCTCATTTATTTAGTTACGGTAGGTACAGCAAAGACACTCAAACCAAATATTATTTAATCGGGGAATTTGTACCGTAAAGTAGTGGCGAAATTTTGCGGTATCAAAGAACCAAGTAGCCTTGTTTAATAAAGTCGGGAAAGAAGGCGCGAGGACAACGGGTAACTGTCCACAGTTTGAAATAATAATAGAACAAGTGGCGAACATAATTTCTTCTGGCTAAAGATTGTCGTAATGTATTATTTTGCTCAGTTGAGTGCTCTCGCTGAGTGTGTTCGTGCACTTGAGGTGCCGGATGAGTTACTCCAAAAATTTCTAAGGACACGCTACTAAGGACTCTGGCTCTTGTGATGATAAATAACTAAGGCAAAACAAAGCCATGACATGACACAATAATAGTAACGAACTCCGAATGTACGTTACTGTTACTAGATTGCATTTACATGTAAGTGGCGAAAAAAACTGAACTCCTTTCCTTTCCTTTCGCTCTTCTGCTTCTTCTTTTCCCATTCAACACTACTAGCCACTCATAGTAAAAAAACAGAATAGAAAGATGGTAAGTACCTCTGTGGCAATTTTGCAGCAGGAAGTGCAATTTTCGTGGCCACTTGAAAAATAGTCGGAGTAAAAAGAGCGTGGATACGCAGCAACTGGGAAAATGAATATAATTGCACTTTGTATTTACCTATATAGAAGGTTGTTATTCTTGTAGCCTAGTGGTTCAAGTGGAGGAGGAGAGTGTAATTTAGCTACAGCAAAACTCCATGAAGGCGTCTAAAAGTCAAAGTCAACGCCAGATCAGACTTGAGATAATATAATAGCTGAGAAACTCAAGTTGTGCTGCCTTTTTTACGATGTGCTCTCTTCAAGTGAATCTTTTCTTTCGTTGCTCTGTATTTTTGAGTCAAGTAAAACCCCATGGACTCGACTTGTGGAATACAATCAGAAGCCCGTAAGCTACTAAAAGTAAATAAAGTCGAGTCATCATAATATTGAATAAAAATATGAATTACTACGGCATACTGCGTATTCCTACGGACATACATACACACAGTTCTTCAATTCGGGATAATAATCATCTTGAACATCTAACGTAATCCATTGTAGGAAAAATAGTAGTACAGTGTATAGGAGGATGTTTTAATGTGAAGCAATTGAATCCGAGTACGTACTTGATTTGATTTATTATTTATAAATAGAAATAAAAGCTCTGATATAGAAGTTGGGATTTGAAATTCCCAAAGTCCAACTGGGAAGAAGAAAAGTAAGTGAAATGATCAACAGGTAACTCACTCACTCATCACATAACAACTCACTTGAGAGTTGGATTCAGAGTGACACAAAAGAACCACTTAAACTAGCCATAGAAAACACAGGTCTAACAATAAGTCTGTCCGTCAAATGAAAAGAGAGAGCCTCTCTCCACTAGTCAGTCACATTTCGAAGTTCGAACTGCGCCTTTCCTTCACTTCACACATTATCATTTTTTAATAATTTCCCAGAATCAAAGAACATGATGACTTGCCTAGCCTCGTCCCGCTCTCATCCAATATAAATCTCTATCTCATAATATCTATCTGCAAACTACAGTTAAGGTCTTCTGATGTAAATGTATATCATCATGTCCACGCCTACACAACAACACAACCACATGAAGAAAACAAAAATAAATGTACCTACCGATGCAGTTACTACCTACATGGATAAATTATCAAGACACAACAGAAAATCACATACTCTCGAAACTTCCTCTGTCCATCAAAATGAATTCATTTCCACACCAAGTGACGCTATGCAGATAGCTGGGAATCTTTCTTTGACATGACACTTTGGTTTCTTCCATCACTCACTCAATTCTCATGTATAGCAAATCTAAATCCGCCTTTCATTTCTTACTGTTGTCAGTGATGATATGAGATATCGCATAAAATGTAATGTATCTGGGATAAATAAATTCTCTATACTCTCGTTTGTTTTGATCTGGGTGTCATTCTAATTGCATTACCGGTACCAACACCACAATCACTCTGACGCTCCTACACTCACTCACTCACTCACTCACTCTTTTCTGCTCTATTCTGGTCAATGGCCAAACATGACAACAATAAAAGCAACAATAATAAGGAACTACATGCACATCAACACAATAATATTTCACTGCTCAATTTTATGCTGTTGCTCCTCTTCGTGTTCCTAATCTGAATGCACACACCTAAATGGAAAATATTATTTGCATGGCTATTTTATTCGTTTGGCAGTTATTGACGTACAAAATGCAATAACTCTCTAATATAGACTAAGAATTTATTTGTACACCAGCGTATATTCTACTTCGAATACAAACATCAAATGTAATATTAAAAAATGAAGGGCTGTACTCAGTTTGTAGCATCAATAATAAAAAGCATTTGAAAAGTCATCTTTTACTGTTGTCTTCCATTAATAGTATGACATAGGTAGATCTATTCAATTTCACGGAATATCAATGAATGAATAGAAGGAGGATACTTTGATGACTACAGAGTGTACTCAGAGTCCCAAATAGAAACGTTGTACAAAACGTCGATTCTAACCAGACATTTACATCCCAGTTCTTATTTTTCACTCGAGTTATAATTCAGCGTTTAATTTTTTGCAATTCCTTTTCCTTTCAAGAATAATGTCAATGAAATAATTGCTCATAGGACTCCACTGCCTGTCGCCTCTTTTCTCAGAGTCAGCTCCTGGAATGGTATAAAAATCCCTACAAAAACTGTGTCTACCACAAATAATTGCAACATCGAAAGTAGGAAAGGAAACCCAACATGGTTTCCTTCAGTTTTCCTTTTTAGCAACAGATTCACCTCTGTTCAAAACTCTAATATCACATACAAAGGAGATTGACTAAGTTCACAAAAAATATCTAAATATGCTAATTTACACTAATGGTCGACCATTAGTGTATAAATTAAAGGTAAGCTGCTTTTTAACTCATTTCCCTTATCTAACCGCAAAGTGCGTTTCTTCTAGTTATCATGTCAATTCGACTCAATGTAACGCAATGCAATTAGAAATATCTCGTCGTAGATGTCATAAGTAACTCTATACATAAAGCAATTTATCTAAGCACCACCTTGGGTTATTTCTCATGGAAAATATTTGTATGAATTCCTACGCTTTACTTATGTAGGTACCCATAGTTAATGTTGTAATAAAAGCACATTTTTGCAACTTGTTCTCCATTTACTCTCCACGCTTACAGTTGTTTTTCTGAGCGTGTGTCATTACATTACAATTTATGAGACTTCATTCACATATTGACAATTAAAGGCGTTCATAATTCTTCATTTAAAAATAGTATACCTCCGTGCACCTACGTAAATATTTCAGTAGGTAGTTTCTTATAGAAATAGATACACAGTACAACATTTCTCTCAGCTGTGAAGGTAGTTTATAGAATTTACTATGCAATAATAAGTGAGTACAATGAAAAATCAGTAAACCTTGAAAAATGAGACGATAAGTGATATCCTAGTGCTAGTATTTATTTATAGTGTGAGAAATTGTGAATGAAAGAAAGTAGTAATTTAGTTTGGTTGGGATTAGTTCACACTAAATCATCTGCTATCTGTGCATCTTTGCTACAATTACGATTAAATAGGAACAAGTCGGATTTGATTGGATTATCAAAGAATGGCAGAGTTGCAGAATTTTGAAAAAGGCTCAATTGCTATGCTATGAAACTCAGGTCGTAAAAGTAAGTAAAAGACATGTGTAGGTAGTTGCCGAAAGATATGTGTTATCTAATAAGCTGTAATTGCGTTGTTAGTTAGAAGTTCTCCACAAATAGTGAGTGATAAATCAATAGGAGTATGTTGTACATGTACAAGAACAAGATGTACATGATTCCTGAGTAACTAGAGAATTTATTATATTTTCCACTTCACAGTCTTTGATTTTGGCATTTGCTGAGATGATCATTGGCGTTTTTGCAAGGGAACTAGCTTGCCGTGCTAAAAGATTCACTATGCTCTGTACAACGAACTAAACTAACTCTTGCTTTGAGAGATGAAACCAACTTTGTATGTCTGTCTGTGAGTAAATGATCTGATGCTAGTAAATACGAAGGAACGATATCTGCCTGAAATGTGGCGTAGGCTAAATATGCGAAAATTATAAAGACAGACGTGTTATTACTTTATGTGTAATTTACATAGTTAAGTTAGTTATATGGCTAATGTAAACAACATGATAGGTAAAAAGTAAGTAGTGGATAGGAAAAGATTAAGATAGACTGTTGCCAATCAGTTTTTGCGACCTTCTCCCTACATTCCTCATTTCTTTCTGTTGAAAATGAGCTGTGAACTGAAATGCCATCAAAGAACAGAGAAACTGAGTAGAAACCATTGCAAAACTTAAGGAATCTTTCTGAAAGGGTAAAAAATGAATTTGGTAGTTGGTAGCCATCAAGCTGAACACAAATAAATGACTAGCTATAGCAGACAGACAGACTCACTACATAATACTTGATCCTAACTTCACTTTGACTAAACTAAGCTCCCCGCAGGCACTCTATCTGTGCAATAAATACATTGCAATTCCAATCCCTGTGCTTTGCATCCCAATATAATGCGATTCACCTCAGAACAGACAGATTAGAGGGAAAGAATTCTCTATATTCGGCTGGGCGAAGTAAACCATCGGAATAATATGTGAATGTTATTACTTCACCATTCAATGCTATTCAGCCGACTGCATAGATTCCATAGAATAATTTCAAGTTTCAATTTCAATGCGAAACGGAGATGATGAAGCAATAACTATCACATATGCACATAGAAGCTTCAAATTCAAAGCTCCATTATAAAAATCCCCTATAACAAATTACAATTTCATATTTAGTTCATTATAGGAGCATCTCAATTCTCAATTGTATGCGCATGCATATAAATGGTAGCTTACTATAATTGTAGAACGCTCTAACTAAAGATCAAACGACGTACATACTCTAACTAAAGATAAGGTGTCGTACATTTAAAGTGCTATTCAAAGTCAGCTAAAAGTTCCATGCCTGTTTAGCATTCCTTTTCTCTCTCTCTCTCCACTTTTTAATGTGTACATGGAAAATGTTGTAACTCCAGCAAAGCTTTTTGCATGAATTGGCATTATAGAAAAGTGATCAGGAGCTACTAGATGATCTTAACCTGACTCCAAGTGTATAATAAGAGGATCCCTGTGTTATGTCATGTCAAAAAAGGGAAGCCAAGGAAGGCAGGCCATTATGCAGTAGCCAAAGTAAAGTCAGACAAGGAAATCTCTACGTGATTTTGTGCTTGGAAATCAGAAGGCGAATTAAATTTTTAAGACTCATGCCCTGTCATGTCAGAGCCATGCTGTGCTCCATACACCGAGCAGCCATTAGATTACATACCTATAATATATCCACCTATAGGTATATTCATAATGAAGAATAGCCTACAAATGATAATATTATTATAGGAATAGAAATCCAATAGCTAGACTATCGTCGTTTGTTTACTTGTGTTATTCCTATCTCTCCTCCTCTACATATATCTCCCTAATCAAATCTAATGTAACGAAACGTAACGTAAAACAACTCTAGAGCTACGGATTGCCAATTCTTATGTAGTATTAGACTACATGGAATCCTAGCGCATTATTACATCCAATTCAGTTGCTTCATCATCATCATCCTCTTCTTCTTTGCCTTTCTGTCTCTTCAGCATCAACATCCACTAATTCTAAACTATACACAATGGCACATAACACGTTACTACCTTCTCCAACTAAACCAAAACCCATGAACTACTACTTAACTATATTGTCCACTTGCATTTAGGTATAATAATATATCTCCTACTATTACATATACCTATAGTAATAGATCGTTTGTTGTGTGCAGCAGAATAGAAACAGAATCTATGCTTTAGATTATAATACTATTAGCTGCCATGTCATCCCTATCTATCGCCTTCACAATTATCATGAAGAAACACTGAAGAAACTTCAATTTCAAACATCAACTCTGATCTAACAATTAAATAGCAGCCCAAAAGATAACATTTAATTTAATGGTGTAGTTAAGTGTACATATCCATAAGTTATAATCTAACAAAGCCTATTATTTGTACTTTCTGAAACTGAATCTGTACCTACTGTCCATGGATGGTGTTACGTCCTATTTATTTAAGACATTCTTCACAGACTTTCCTAATGGTACATGGCACACATAGAAGAAAGCTATCAATTATGTCAATGTATATTAACACCTTCACAAAGCTACCGATCATTTTCTATTTATGAACGAAGACGTAATTATTACCAAGCTATTTCTGTCTATAGCAGTATAGAAATCGTAATTATTTGCTAAGGGATGGTCAATACATAAAATAGATAGGATATTTATTATGACATGACTATCTACTCAGCTAATAATGTCAACTAATAAGCAATGCAGGTAAGACACCTAAAAAAGCTTTGTGAGTTCCTAATGGCTTCTTTTTAAGTTCACTTTTACTTTTATGATTAAAATAAATTCAGCAAAAAACTGAGCTGGCAATCAGTGATCAAGCATAAAGTGGGCAATCGACGAAATTTAAGTCGAAATGTGACGAAATATTTTCTTATGATTTGCAAGCAATAAATATTGCATTGTTGTTGCCTATTTTATTATTGTGCAGTCAGAACAAAACATCATTGTAGAATTTATAGCGCTAAATAAATATTATCAACTATAGATATCTTCAGATCCACATTTCTTGACGTACCGTAGTAAATATGCTGGCTAGTAATGGAAACACTATAGCGGTATGCATACGTACATGCATTAGTTGTGCAACATTAGTGATTCTAAGCCAAGGTAACACTGAAATTCGCTAAAGTACAATGTAATGCATTGTAAGTAAGCCAATGTACTAGGATAGTTAATGTAACGGCAAGTAAATAGCCAAGGCAAGTCAAGATGAAAGACATCATCCTATGTTGACCAACGAATTTAAGCTTTTAAATCAATTCGATTGTTGCATTGCGAGTCAACTAACTTTATTCGAGGCTTTTTACGTGTCTTTCAGCAGATAGAGTGATCCTTAAGAAGTTAGGTACCTGTTTATGTATAGAGATGCAGGACACGATGTTTGAGGCGAAGCGCAGCTTAGGATTATGTAATAAAAATGGATTTTGATGCAATTGGGGATTTTTTATGAGGAATGCTGAGGGAAATGGTAATTGTCGACAAAAAAAGTTTGACTCATTGGTAGGTAGCGAGGAGAGGGGCTTAAAATAAACTGTGAGGCAATGGCAAATGTGATTTAGATAGTAGTCTGTGGTCTGTGTGTACGATGATGAGTATGAGGAATGAAATGGAATTTCATCCGGAAGTCAGAGATGAAGATAGTGCAGTGAGTCCTCCCAACGATTATATTTACTTAAGGAGCCCAATTACCTATGGAGATGAGCTGAGAGTGTATGAAAAGGATAAATACATTCGTCTTCTGTCTTGTCATGTCATGTCACAGCCAAAACAGACATCTCTCTATTTTCTGCATGCAATTCGAATAAAATAATAGCAGTGCCAAGAAAACTATGTGCTGCTCGTTACTTGACTAATCTCTCTGTACTTACTAGGAGCAGGCACAGCTAGGCAGATCGTAAATAGTTAGTTAGCCAAAGAAGGCACATCCAACACGACAAAGTTGTTAATAAATGTATGACATAATAATAATATTGCCTCTATTATCGGTGCTTAGATAGAGATACGAATTTCTAACTAACAATGCACGGACATGTCAGAAAACATCATCGATTTAATAATACATTGCTGCAATGCCGCCGCAATGTTTCCAGTTAAGTAAGTGAGTGTAGCGATAATATTATTAGCCGTAGCTTAAAGGTGCGATGGTTACAACAGAGACTGATGTTGTGTCTTCACAGGTGGGGATTGCATGTAGCCAGAGTAAGTAAATAGAGAAAAAGTCATGTCCACGTTCCAAATTACAGTTCCTCTCCGTCATGTCATGTCACTCACAGAGTCATGTCACTTGTTCTCGTGAAAAGTCGAGCTAAAGCCTCGTCAAGTGACAATTTTTTCTATGTCGGCTCCTATCCTCATTGTCATCATATTCCTCACATTCATTCATATCACCCTCACTCTCGCCCCTTATCTCGCCTTATCTCAATCTTCTGCACAGATGGACATTCTCTTTGAATCCTCACACACAATTCATGACTTGTCGGAATTTAAATGCTAAATTCATATGCAATCACAAATTACACGTTATATAACCATAGCCTACCTATCACATCTCTAAATGCACCAAACTTTGCCAATGTAACATACATATCTGGGTGCATTGCATATGCATACCTATCTATGCTATAATAATAACACTCTCGCCTCATCTCAATTATTGCAAAAAGCAAAGCTGCTAATGATTTGCCTGTTAAAAGATGGACTAACCACATAGCAAATGCTACACAGCACTACTAAACGTGTTCGTACTACCAAATTATCTTCATACATCTACTAAACACATATGCACTTCATACAATTCAATTATTAGTCTGTCGCGTTGACTGTCCTCCAGGAATTCGGCACTGCACATTTCTAAATGCTAATAACACATACCTAACTTAACTACACGCACATACAACGGGGCCTTACTGTTTATTTCTGGGAATAGCTTGCATTGGAATTACATTATTATAATTATCTATGCATAATTCATTGAAATTAATGTCCTTTTAATATGTTTACCGTAGCTCCTGCAATAATGCTACTCTTTATTGTTAGCCTAGGGATTAGCTATGTGTAAATCTACTAAACATAATTTTTAGCCACATAGCAAGCAAATCACTCACGAGCTCCTTGCAGCCCTCCACTCATAAATTTACCTATCTGATTAGTGGAAGATCAAAGATTTTTAAACATAACTTTGCTTAGTTTGTCTTTGTGTGTCCACATTCCATTCTGCCGCTCTTCTCTCTCACTGAATTCCTCAATTGACTCTTTGTCAGCTTCGCTTTTTGCATTTCTTTCCTTCCATGCATAGCTTTCGACTTTTCT
>JABASI010007116.1:0-10107 GCA_019776505.1 Tomocerus nigrus
ACACATTACGTAGTAAATTGCAATGGGAATCACTTGGCTTTTCCTTTGAGCCGTTTCGTGGAAATACCCTGTATACAAACAGCCGGGATATATATTATTGGCACAGACAGACACGTTCTAATACACCTACGTTGGGCTAACAGAAACTTAGGTACTATTTTGGCCCTATTATATATACTCACTACTATAATATGATGTATTATTCTGTTATAAATTCGAGAACAACGTACAGAATAACGTAAGCAAACTCAAGGCAAAGTTGAATCGAGTTGATGTAATCGTTGTCGAAAACGAAAAGGGAGGGTTTTACTTTTACGCACCAACATAATATTCGTATCTTTGTGTTATGTACAGGATACTGCTTATAATCTAACTGTGTGTTTGTACTCTAATATAATAAGAATACTACACGCACACTCTATATAGGTACCACTATGTTTTGTATGCAATACTCTAATACTGCGTACGTACGTACTCCAGTTAAGTTCAATTCAGTTTCCTTAGCGGATCGATTTTATGAAGGGGAGAAATTGCCCCATCCGAACTCTACAAACACAAAGTGAGTAAAGACTTGAGTGAAACATTCTATTCTTTTTCACCCGTAAACATTGTAGACGTAGCACACATATATTTATAAGTAGAAGAGTAGTAGAGTCCCAGCTATTTGGATTATACAACTGCCTATAAAATGAGCGTGGAAGAGAGAGCATAATGTTAGAGTCACTTCAGAATAAGACTGCTGCATTGTGCACAGAAGAAGACAGGGAAGTAATTCTGCAAGCAGAGAATAACGAAGCTCTGTTCGTTTGTGATGTACTATGTGTTGTATCTTGTATGTTATGTCCATCTTGACTGCAGAGAGTTCTGTTATGCACTGACTGTTACATTGTTGGATACTGTCACGCATATTACTACTGCCGTCGTCCTATCACCCTATCACATCTAGTAGATACTTTCTTGCCTTTTACTTTTGCTTGGTTCAGTGAAAAAAATGAGCGAGTTGGGCCAAAACAAGATGTGACTATGTAATCTTCGTTTTTCCATGTTAAGCTAGGTTTTTCTATCCACCTAAGTACTTGTCTACTTTTGTTCGTACAGAAATGTGGTTTTCTATTGAGAAAGGAGCAATTGTTCAGACTTTTGCTCTGACTTCGTCCGTTCCGTCTCCTTTTCAATCTGAAATCTTCATTCTATATCACGAATACACTATCGAAAGGAAGGGTGGAAGTACGGAACAGAAAACAAGATAGTTCTCGATGGAATCATTATCTACTCTCTCTCTGTCTGTATAAGAATGTATCTGAGTAAAAGATGTTTATAAATGGACTGTCTTTTTATTCTACTGTGTTTCTCTATCGCATTTCATTCCGGTGACAAGTATCACATTACAAAGCAAGAATTTCAGGTCGAATCTATTCAGTGGACATTTGTACCGTGCTGCATTGAATTCTTATGGCTATTTAGTCTGGAGTGGAGTGCACAAGGAAGGGCGGGTTCCCTCTTTTCTATTACATAAATACGACTCTTCAATCGTATTAGTTACGTTTGTATCTGTGGTGGTGGACGTAATGTAAGAGCAGTGGATTTTTATTTTATTTGGTTCACGTACGTATCCGTATCTCGGATGTGGAATGCTAGATAGTGTGTCCGAGTAAAAACATTAGGGCTGCGGCATTGATTTAGCGGTGATATGATAAGTGGACATGACAGGACATAGTCGAGGAAATAAACCGAGATGAATTGAAATGACGGTTTACAACTCCAGTACATGATACTATATGCTTCTGGCTGTAGACATACACATTGACCGAAATCGGGGACATCAGTCTCCCGGCCCTGTAATAAGTACAGACTAGGCGCGTGTCGTGCCAACTCTCTATTTCACCCTACATAGAATATCACTTTATCATTTCCATTTGTCCAGCTCGCATAAATATTTTATGCTTTTCAGGTTGATAACCGATAGAAGCTTTTAATTTCGTGGGCAAACAGGAAGTGAAATAGGGACTCATTCTGCTAATGCCAAATCTGGAAAATATATGTCAATATTGTTTGCTTACCTGTGTGACATCTGTGCTCTCACGCAATAATGGATGAGAAAATGGGATTAAGGATTTGTTTGCTGAGATTTTGCCTGCTTTTTATTTAGGTTAGTTGGGACTTTTGGTGTTGAAAATGATGGAACAGGTATATAGGAATAATTAAAAGCTATGAGGAAGTCTCTGGGCTAATCGTCGACATTAGAGTTGAAAGCTGCTATTAAATGGCATTCGACATATGTAGTTCAGTAGATAAGTAAAACGGAAGGTGAAAGACGCTTTTCCAGATTAAAATGCTGGATTAAATGTCACAGTGAAGGTAAATGTGCGTAAATGGTTCTTTGGTGTTGTATGATGAGATGGAAAATGCTGAGTGATTGTAAATATAACTATCTGGATTGTATACACACTCTGTATACAAATCGTACACATGTGTGTGCTACCTAGACTATTATTACATAAACGTAGTATCTTGCACTTACCAGGATTTTAGATTAGTTCAATTTTAGATTAGTTCAGAAGGCGAGGCTGGAGAACATGAGAGAGATTGATTGTGTTACTCATTCCACAGACTAAGGGTCAAAATAACTTACCGTATGTTAGTAGCATTAACAAAAGTATATGCATTAAATCTAAATCTCCTCTCCTACGCATAAGTAACTACATTTCAGTCTATATGTGAAAATCATTTTTGGCCGGCATGCTCTCTTCTGCTTGACGATGATGAATGGCAATCTAGTTACATTATCTGCAGCCGCTTGTTACTTTTCCTATTAAAAGCATTGGCTCAAGGCAAGGCTTAAATCTTGTGCATTCATATTATGAGCGTATGTAAAAGAAAACGCACCTAAATCATCTTTTTATCAGTACGCACTAAAAGTTCTTTGCTTGGTTTTAGTCTGACATGTCGGTGAATTCATCCTCACTTCAGTAGGCACCCACCCGAATGAGGAAGTGTGCAAAAAACTGGGCCAGTTTCGTTATTTACTCAAGAATTTAATTGAGGAAACTTAACATGCTTTAATAGTCTTACCAATATTAACATATGACGACAGGTTGTGGTTTTGTCTGGATAAAGGCTTACGCTAACTTGACTCAACTCTCGTCACTCATAAAAATTTTAAATAAACTTTTGTTAGTCATTTGTACAGAAACGATCATGCTAATGTGCCTCTCTTTAAATTCAAACAGAAACATTAATTATAATATTGGCATTCTGCATCGAATACTATTATTATTATTTAGTTTGTAGTTTGTTTGCATATGGATTTCTGCAAGGATTACTAATGTGAACGAGCTTTTTTCGTGAGTAATATGTAGAGTGAACCATCTTAAGGATAAAAATAAACTGGGTGACTATTCACTAGGTATTAAGCTATTACGTATTCTTCTTTACGTTTTGTTGTTATTATTATTACGTTTATAGGTATACTTACGGATTCTAACAACGAAATTATGTTCGTCGCGTCTGTGACTAATACTCACATTCACATGGTCTTACTATATCTTATTAGCTAAAATGAAAACCCAGTTTAACAATTATTACTCCAGATACAACACTATGCGCATCTGTCTATTTCTATTACAAGTGTAGATATTATTTTATGGAACCCCTTTTAATTACTAAATGACAAAGAATTATTACTGTATTAAATAAACGTAAGTAAGGTAAGTCGTACTCTCGGGAAGCATTTTAAAATGATGTAAAAGTAAATTGGGAAAAATATTGGTAGACACTACCGAATAGTTGGTCAAAGTTTAGGATAATGCCATCATCTTGCAAAATGTTGAAATTTAGTGCGAGAAAATTTTCCTGGAACTTCACCAAAGCCTTGGCCGGTTTTCTTATTCTGTTCCATTTGTTATGCTTACCTTGAGTTGAAGTTTCGTTCACATTCCTTCGCATAATCTCCAAAGCTTATTCTTCCTTTTCTTTCCACATAGTTGCTAAACGAAAGAAATCTATTTCTTTTCTTGGCTAACCGTGTTACGCTTTTGAGTTGTGCCAATAATGTGTCTACAGTAAACCTCGAATCTTCATTGTGTTCGATTGGAGGTTCTCTTGTGGTCGTGACCATACTGTGAGAATACTAACTACGAAGTTAAATGAATGTGTAGAGATTAGCCACCCGTTGGTCCCTTAGCTCTTCGATCATCAACTATTCTGTATTTCGCACTCTTTCATGATTCACATGGAGATTTCGGCTTTTTTGAACAGTCACGATGCCCTAAATCAAATGTATGAAGGAAATGCGTAGGATTTTTATTACTTGTCTGCTCTTTTTCGTATTTTGTTATGAATGTATTGAGTTCTTTTGCCAGAACCATTTCAATACATCACTCACACTCACGCTGCGTTATCGATACTTTGTCCTGGAATATTCGTTTATTATGCAATTTCCCATTTGGCTCTTCGTCTGCTCCGCTACGCCTTAACTCATTTACTAAAATTGAATATGGATGAATGGACGGAAATCGATCTACCTAATTGTGAATACAATCATTCCTAAATTCTTAACTGTGTTCCTAACCACTGATTTACACATTTTTATTTGTGGTCTGCTATAATGGTTCATTTCCTCCACCATGAACTTGTTATTGGATTATAATGGTAAAATCATTTTTACATAACCACCGCAAACATAGTCATTTAGGCACCCGTAAATTTCATTCATATGCAAATGTTGTATATTTTAGTACCTTTTTCAAAGTAATCAACCCTTGTGTTCTTGTGTAAAAGGAGAAGGATCGTAATCGTATCCAGTTTCTTTTGGAGTAACCTCTTATACATATGGGAGTACCAATTCTCATAAAATCCGTACATGTCACTGTAATAAACTTTTTATTATGTATTGCCGTTACTCTTTAAAAGCAAATTAGGACTGCTACCTACACAGAGTCCAAAAATTAGTTTTCCTGCTATTAATGTAGTGATTTTCGGGTATATAATAAGATTGGAGTATTTTTTATGGTAAATAAGTATATAATTATCAAAGGTAGAATTAGAATCCAAAATGATCCTTGTCTTCAGTAGTGCCTAACAAATATTAAATTTCCTTGCCAAGGAATGAGTAAGTAGGCATGAGAATTCCATTGAGAGTCTCCATTCTAACAATAATAACTAGTGTAACACAATTGAAGCCTAGAAATTCTTATCATAATCAAGTGAGTTCTTTAGAGTATTTAAGCAAAGACTTCCTTTCAGCATGGATAGATTGGTTGCATAAAGATTAGGAGGAATAACTAACCGTGACGTAACGTAAGGAGAGCTAACTAGAGGGATATAACTATATAACTATAAATAAGCAATAGAATTGAAGGGAAGGAAAAAAGAGTGTGGCCGACCGAGCCAAACGAAAATGCAAAGCAAGTGTTGTTTCGTAAAGGGTAAAAGATGAAAATGAACAAGGTCTAACAAAACAGTGTAAAGAATGAATGTCGAGATATTTCGGTATTAGATATGTTGATAGAGGCGAGTAGTAGGGAGAAGATCTTATTCTTTTGTTAGGATAAGCTTAGCTAAAAAGATCAGGTTTAAAGCCAGTAGTAAATCAGTAATTCATGAGAGAACAGTGTCTCTTCATATGTTAACCATACGTGCAAATGAGTCATGTCCTCCTTTCATGTGTGGGAAATTAAATGCATTTTGCGGCCCATTTCATCTATGGGCATGCATTGTGCAATGTAAGGCTCTTAATGTCTAGATGATATAACAAAGCGTTAAAAGAAAGGCCGTGAACAGGTATGTCCTCTCCAGAATATGCACATCAATAATAAAACTCTGTATGCAAAAAAGGTTTGTGGTTACTGCAACACTGACATTGCACTTGAATGAGCCTCTTTTGTTTACTACACGTGAAATTGCTAATAAATATAAACCAAATAATAAACAATCTTGTTATTCGTGTTTATCTCTCTCTTCCTCCTGTTAGCCAAAGGAAAATTTCATTTTACAATGTACAAATTAAATGTGGAAGAATTACTACTAGTACTGAACTGAGACTGGAAAGTGGCAACCCTAATTTTCATTCAANAATAAACAATCTTGTTATTCGTGTTTATCTCTCTCTTCCTCCTGTTAGCCAAAGGAAAATTTCATTTTACAATGTACAAATTAAATGTGGAAGAATTACTACTAGTATAGGTACTGAGACTGGAAAGTGGAAACCCTAATTTTCATTCAAGCTCAGTTAGATTTAATTTCATTTGAGCGTCAGTCTCAAACAGAGCTGTCCAAAAATCTTTTTTGACGGTGACACATGGTCAGTAAATTATTCATATGAAAAAGTTCCACGGAAGGACAAGGAGAGTTAATATGAAGAGTACTAGAATGACCTGTCTTGTCGGTTGTCAGTCTTGTGCCTCGTCCCTCGTGTCTTCATTATATATTTCATACACAGAGTATTATGTACCAACAATGGATCTATGGGATATCACATATACCATTTGTTATTCCCTCTTTTGCATTGTACAATTACTATTATTGCTCAAAAAGTAGCCATGAATCTCTAATAAAATAAACTTTATTTTTCTCCCTACATACATTAAATTTTAAAAGTTAAGGAAAGAACATCAAAAAATGTCTAATGCAATAGAAAAGGCCAGGAAGGGATAACGGTACTTTAAATTTGTTTGGAAATGACTCTTCTTTGAGTCTGTGTGTGGGTTTTTAGAGTATTAGTCTAAATCTAAAGTTGAAACATAGGAAGAATAAAGATGCCTTTTGATTTGACTTGACTAGACATTACATCACACACACAATAACAACCCCGCGACTCTCTAGTTGACTTCTGTGACTTTTTCCAAACTGGATTCAGGATGACAGGGCATATATTATTTTGCCGGCGTGCAGTAGTGCTATGGGGGAATGATACAGATAGCACCAAATAACCTACCCATTCATTTTCTGATATATAGATAGAAAGATTTCCTTAGAAAGACTTCACTCTCCTAAGTAACTACATAGACTTCCACTCTAAAACTTAACTTGACAATCTCACCCACTCTTACTATATGAATCTATACTGTCTAATCAGAAGATATTCCTCTAGCATCATCACTCTATCTTTACTCCACACACAAGACTCAAGTCAGTTACTCCCATATTTGGTCCCCCTACAAACTATCATCAAAGTTTCACGTACAGTTTATTTAAACTTCAGACCTTCCATAGATAATCTAATATAGCAACGGACTAAATTGTAAAAACTGAATTTTAAAATGTTATTTTTATTTAGTACACTGGCACTGGCTCAGCAGTTCGCATTTTCGCATCATTCAATTGTTCAATAATGTTATAAAACCTAAAATCCAATCTATTCCTGCTCTATTTGCTTATGAGCAGAAAAATTGCGAAGTATATTAATTTTAATGGTGTGTTAGAATGTGAATTTTTTCGTAGTGTCATATAATTATAATGAAGATGTATGATGCGGTATGTTTTGTTGTTTTAAGATATGATGATGTAAGGGAGGGTGCAGCGGGGTGTAATGTGATGTGTCTGTGTCTGTTTTCTACTAGTGATGTAGTGTGATTTATTTTATCGATCAGACTCGACTCACTGTCTGTATTATTGTCCAAGTTAGAAGCTTTATTTTATCTTAGAGTTGTGAGAGTTGATGTAGGAGTGTGATGTGATGTGGGGGTTGCTTACTTTACTTGTCAAAATCTCCCCATCGGAAATTTTTTGATCCATTTTCCTCCCCTTCTTCCCTTATGTACACTGTAGATCTCTGTTGAACTCTCAGCTCATCTTTCTATGTACTTTTCTACCCGAATTATATCTAATGTCTCTCTTTATCCTATACTTAATGGATCTTTCGAAAAGAATATATGAAATTCTACCGAATAAGCAGAAGCGCTAACAATAACTAAGTTTCCCTTGCATTGACGATGCAGACCACGATACCACATTCACATTGGGCTACATACAGCAGACTTTATATAATAAAGCCAATTTCTATATTAGTGCAGGAATATTATATAAAGAATATTAGGTACAGACTTGTATAGTAGTTGCATAATGATATAGAGAAAGTATGGATGCTTATGATGGCACTTGACTGACTGACTCAACGCAAGACTAATGATTTTCAAGGGGGCACATCACATCACACTTGTCTAGTGTTTCTCAATTGAATTGAAAAGAAGGACGCGTTAGGAGCTGGTGGTGGCTGGTGGTACTTGAGTCTTGAGTTTTAACTCAAGCTTCCCATCATTTAACTCAAGTAGACTTCTGTACGTATCCTAGATAATTATAGTGATACTGATAGAAATATTAATCATAATAAGAGCGTCATTTTTAGACTTTGACTATATTTATTTACACCGAAGAAAAATACAGAAATTTTCTTGCATTTCAATTAGAGCTATGCATTTCCCTTGTTTTGCCTTGCACTGTAGAAGACCGGTTATGCTCTCATGTCCTTCCCTGTCTGTTTTGCTAAAGTGATATGGACCGTATTGAGTGGCTGTGAATGGAACATCTAGGTTACGTCAAAAAAAAAGAGCTGGATTACATTACACTACATTTAGTGGGAAAGGGTCTCCTTCTCGCTCATCTTCTACTAACTGACTGTTTTTATCGGTTACTAGTTTTGCTCCTCATCTAAACATCAGTTTCTAGTTGGCGAAGTGGAAAAGCTGTTGCTCTTTTCCATTGCATTCACGTTGCTTAAAGCTGGAGTATGTAATTTGCATCATTGAATAATAGGCCATTCATTCAGACATGACGAAAAGATGCATGCATACATTAAATAGGCATACATTGAATTTACACGTCCAAAATGCACACTGCCAGTCAGACAAAATTCTTGTCGGCTCCTTCTATCTGTAATATCCATTTTCTATAATAGCAAAATGCATCTGTGTACAGTTTGCATTGTTCTTTAGAAGTACAGTGTAAATATACAGAAAGGGTCTTTTAGCAAAGAGGAACGAATCCCGACCTTCCCTCATTTTCCTACTCAGTGTCAGAGATAATATGAAGTCAAAACTACCACCCTGCCTGTTTAATTTGCATACTGATTTTCATTCTTTTATCCTTTTCGTGTCTATTTGTATTTATTTACACAAGAATTGCTAATAAAGAAGCTAAGTTTGAAAACAACTGCTCCTGTCCGTCCTTTTCTCGAGACATGACCAGATTTTCTGAAATATTAGCCTAGTACTTTATGATAAATGTTGGGGGTTTTGAAAGGGATTCAACCTGTACAGGGACTTCTTCTTTCGTGGCCCAAACCTGCCGAACACTTATACATAAAATAGAATCACGAAGTGACTCTTTTCCAGATTGTTTGATAATTGTTTCTATAATTACTAGTGATCTTAGCTTAGGAATAAATAATATGCAAGAACACAACGGATTTAGTTTAGAAAATAGTCAAGATAACAGTTTGGGGAGTTCAGCTCAGTTTTTGTATGGGATTACCACTTAAATGCAAGTTTATAATTTTGACTACTACTTGATTTCTCAGTATGAAATTACATGAATTTTACCAAATAGTACTTAGATTTTAGGTTAAATTTTAACTAGAAATAGCATGAAAATATTATAGTTCAGTATGCCAATTTACGAAATAGTAGGATGATAATTACACTCTAACTTCTAATTGTGTACCTAGGGATCTTGCAAGCGCAAGGAATCCGTGTTTGATTTGTACGCGAATCGTAGAGTGTCTATAGTAGACGAAAATCTTAATTTAGAAGAGGTGACACAATATTTTTAGAGCTATGGATTTAGAATTTCGGGAAAGAAAATAGAAATAGCAGGGGTAACCACTGCAAAAGCTCTAACAATTTTAGGGCGATGACTTGGCCAGAGCAAAGTTTTATTCTCGGCAGTAATGCAGAGATTGAGAAGAGTTGTGCTTGGACAAATGCAAAGCAACCTAGGAAAAGGGAATAATTGTATTTTTATTTATGGATACTGAACCTTTTACTCCAACTGGGGCGATGAAAGATGCAGTCCAATGTCGTCTTCTTCCTGGTCCTGGAGCCGGAGATTCTCGACGATTCACAGTTGAGGAAAAGAACTTTTAGCAGAGTTATAAACTGTGCTGATGGTATA
>JABASI010007117.1:0-10107 GCA_019776505.1 Tomocerus nigrus
CTTAATACCTAGATGTGTTTTGTAGGATGTGAACATTAAGGAGATATTTTCATTAATTGCATTTATGTCGCAAATATTTTTCAAGATATAATATTATATATGAAAAATAAGTCGCAGAGAAATGGCTACGAAGAAATAGGAACATTGTTTCCTGCCTGTTGGCTGCATTCTTTTCCTGCGATATACGTTTGTAAGGAAGAATGAGAGAAAGATGTAGTCGTCTAGCAGGTCTTACGTATTTAGTTATATTATTTTTATATAGTTGTGCTGTGGAGCAGATATCTAGTAGTAGAGGAGAATAATAGAGATATTATGCTGCAGGACAAATCTCATAAGTAAAATCAAACAAGAAACATGAATCTGACAATGCATATCTTTCGCTAAAAAAGTGTGGAGTAGAAAGAAATATCACGCATCGTTTCTCACCGAACAATAAGTTTTGAGCTTTGTTTACGGCGTTTCTTTGAGTTTTTCTTTGAGCTGTGTGGGTCGTGGATTCTTGGTGCAGTGGCTGATAGTGTTAACTAAGGATAGCACTAAAGTTTGACTCTGTAGTTGTTTTGTGCTTGTTTTGTGCCGTAGTGGAGTTGAGGGCTAATGTTGCTTTGAAATGAGAGAAAAGTGATGAAATGGAATGAGGAGAAATGAAAAGAGTCTGAGAAGACACATATTGTTGATAGAGTAGAGACGATGTCATATAATAATGCACACTACATTGCATCGCTATCCCTCCCTCCTCGTCCTCACTACTCTCAGACACAGCACACAGTTCAGCACACCAACAACCGGCTATAAAACGCATCCTTCATATAATCTCAACTCTCAAGCCACGCCGCCGACATAACGCAACTAGCAAAACTCTCACTCACTCACTCACCGTTATTCTCCGTCTCGTCCCAGTCACTCAAACTAAGTCAACTCCAGTCACAACCAAAACTAATAATAATACATATCAACTACATCCCTTCATTCCATTCTATCCAATTGTTACTCTCCTTATTCTCATATCCTCAATCCTTCACTCTTTACAAAGAACAACCAGAAAAATATAAATACTATGACACCAGTGAAAGTCATTGGAATACTGTCCGCAAAGGATTTAGTAATAGCAATTTTTTTACAAAATGAAGAAAACTAAATCAGTGAAAGGAAAAAATAAAAATTTGGAACCAAATTCCAATGAAAGGATAAGAAAAAATGGAATGAGAAAAGAGAAATAGGAAGTTAAAGGGTGAATGAAAAAATTCAATGTGCTATGAACAAGGGAAAAATATGATAAGTGAAAGGAGAAAGGAGAAAAAATATGTGAAAGGAGAAACGAGAAAAAAAATGTGGGAAACGAGAAAATATTAAATGAAAGGCTAAAAACATAAAAAATCGACTATAGATGAAAAGAAAAAAATTCAATGAAATCTTGAGGAAAAGGAAATCCAGTAAGATGTACGGGTCCTTTAATTTTTTATGGCTTCTATTATTGACCAAAAATTGTTTTGTTGGGAAACTGTAGTAATTCCTTTCAGTATTTCAGGATAAAACTAATTTCCACCTGGGCAATTCATCCTAAGTATTTGTATATAGACATAAAACATAATATGCATGGGCGTCACAAATAAATGGAAACGGAGATGTTAGTTTGTCCTGCTATAATTAATAGTAGGTAACTTGCAACATGCAATATAAATAAATAAATATGTTAGAAAAGTGTCATTGCAAATATTTGGTATGCGTTCTTGTCGTTTCCTTTGTAAATAGAGGCCTTAATGTTTAATTTCTGTCCCTACAAGAAATGGGCTAGGAAACATCGGTCGGTGCTGTGTAGGCTAAGAGGAGAGTTAAAGCGTCAGACGTTGTGACTAGAGAAGGTGTAGCAAATTCTGGCAGAGATAATAATAATATGACATGTGTACGAAAGTGTTAGGTAACGTGTAGGAGTAGGCACTAAGCAGGCAGCAGAAACAGAAGAGAAGAGGCAGGCGACGGCGACACAAGAACTTCTCTCCATAATATTTACTTTGCTTTACTAGTCTTACACGATACCTAAAGGTTAGACATTGCGATATGCGCGTGTACCTACTATGCACATATCATAGAAAATCCTACTCTTCCTCTTACGATCATCGCCCGCCATGTATTATCGGATGTTGTCAACTCCACATCCCAGGCTCATTACTTGTGCATTGACTATTGACTTAAAAGACGTTTTTTTTAAATCCATTATCTGCTAAAATCATTTGAACAATTAAATGACGTACACCTAAGTATCATTCAGAGGATTCTTAGCATTTGTTTTATTGCAGCATAATTCTGAGTGTTTGAAGATATTTGAAATATTTACAAGAAACGGGGATTAATTGTAAAATGAGATTATAAGTAAGTACTTGAGTATCTACAAATTACATCTTGGGAAAAACATGTTAAAGGCTAGAAGCGTTAACGCCTAAAATGATATTTCTCTTGTAACACCTAAATCTTCATGAAAAATCCTTTTTTTCTAGGCTTTGAAAATGTTGCAGGATGACAAGAATAGACATTTATTTAAAATGAAATTAGCATTGCTATGGGTATATTAAGGCAGAAACCTTTATTGGGTAGATTTCAGATGTGAATGTGGTAGAAATTTAATGAGTATAATTAGAAGTAGGGAAAGGTCAATTATTAGGATATAATTAAGTGACTAGAGTGTGTGTGGGTAGGCGGAGTGTGGTGTTTGACGGGAACAGATAGTTGTGTGAGTGAGTAAATGAGAAAGAGAGGTGTTTGTGTATAGTGTAAAAGTGTAAGTGGGAGAGTAGGGTAACATAGTAAACCATTTTCGGCGGTGCTTTCGGCAGGCAGACGAGCAGAGTCGTTGAAAAAGTAAAGTTTGAACTCTACGTGGACTGGAACAACACTGACGAGACGACCTACATACTTTACGAACTTTTTTCTATCTTATTTGTTTGCGGTGCTCTTTTTTGAGCTAGCTCTGGCTCTATGGTTGCTGTGTGTGGTTGGTGTTGAACTGAGCCCACTCAGTCAGTGAATGAGATGAGATGATGGTGTGTGAAGGAGCTGAACTAAACTAAACGAAGTTCGAGAGCGAGGAATCAGCCAAGGCTCACTTTACTCCGTCAACGTGTCTCGCATAGTAAAACAAAAGAAAGCAGAGTGTGAAAAACAAATGAAATAACATAAAATAACCTTGGTTCACTTAAGAAGGTGCGCTCGTCCCTCTAAAAAGATCATATCCTCCCTCCGCTTCCTATCTTCATCCTCTCCACTCAGCCGTATACCAACAACTTCCCTATAATATTATTTTCTTTTTCCTCTGCATAGTAATGGGCTGGGGAGGAGGAGAGGCGCATAACTCTCTCAAATCATTCTCATTCCATCTACATAATATACACAATCTAATACCTAAGTGCTATGCAAATACTTTCACTAACCTCCGTCCCGTCCTCATGCATATAAATTTCCTATAGCTACCTACCAACCTACCTACAACATTTCTTGGCATTTTTTCTCTGCATCAACATAGCCGTCACAAATTACATGCCCTATATATAAACTATATGCCACTATACGACCAGATGCATTTATATAATGCCTTTCGCCCCGACTCATTTCCTGATCGTTACATAACTTATTTCTATTTTTCTTTCGATCGCACTCTAAAAATAATCCCTTGTACACAGTTCTATCCTTTTGAGTCATCTTTAAACGGTCCTCTCTTATATTCTTCGATTCAGTGACAAAACGTTTTTCCTTTATGCGTCATCAATATACTATACATAGACAAATGTATGAAATATAATATAGGAACATTTTTAGCAGTTTTGCTATTATATATGGCACCCTTCCCTTATCTAAACTACAGGTATACGCAAAATGTTTTTGTTTTAGTGTGAGAACTGAAGGGTAAATCACATTTCCAGAAAGAGGAGCTAAACTGAGATTTTTCTCGTCCTCTTCAGTTTAGTTTTGCATGGATGTTGACTGGAGTGGGAGAAGTTTTTAGCAATTGAATGTATAGGTACCTAAGTAGCTAAGGTAGGTAGATCGTGTTATTTTATGTTACCGTATGAAAATGTACACGTCATCTTTTTCTTCTAGCACATATATTAGAAATTTGGTTCTAACAGTCATTGCTATTGCTATTTGTCTGCAGAAATGTAATGGATGAAGGCAAAGTTCGAGTTTAACAGCATTCACAGTCCCTTTAGAAAGTTTATTTTCATATTTGAGAAAATCATAGCATTTCTTAGGCTGGGAAAGAGACATTTTCTCTCTGCCAGATATATTACCAAAAGAACTATTGCCATCAGCTCCAGATAAAAACTTTGAAGGACTAAAAACTTATTCCTAAAATATTTATCTCGTCTGCAAATATGTCAAGTCCGTTGAGAATTCCCTAAACTTGTTAATACGCAGTCGGAAAAAATAAATGGCGCTAGTTACACAAAGCTACGCACATTACCAAGCCGTAACTGTTTAAGACGACCTCCTTTATTTGGCACCTGTTACATACTTTTTTGTCTTAATATTTACTATCTGTGTAATAAATGCATTACCATGTACACATCACCTTAAGTTGAGCCATAATAGCTCATCAATTTTATTGCGTAGTATTTACTTTGTCATTACACAAATATTTCCATGGAATGTTGCACAGGCATTTTAAAATAGTAATAAAAGTCCCTGTCATGTCAAATGCTCCATAATGAAGAGGAAATGACAAAAAGAGGCTATTTGTAGCATATTAAGTATCTAGTTTTAAGAAATTAGAATTTAAAGCTTGCAATTGTGAAGGAAGTGTCTTGTGTACACATAAAAGTGAGGATTTCTCATTTCAGAACGGCAGTTGAATGTTGAAGAGTAGGTTTTTGGTAAAATTCCGTATAATTGCGTATTTCCATGGACGTCTCTTGTGATTATAGTTGTTGGAGCGATTTGTATTCAGTTCTTTGTGTGCGTGTATATGGAGAATGTGTATCAGTGATAAAACCAGGAATTAGTAGAGCAATTATTCAGAGAGAGAGAGAGAGAGTTGGCAGTCATGGAGTAGTATGGAAAAAGGGACACGTTTGAGAAACAATCTTAAGATGTCAAATAATGTTTCCTAGTCCATTGGTAGGAAGAAGATTGAGATTTTACGCTCGGAGTGGTCTGAGTGCGACTATACGGGTATTAATGGGACAAGTATGCACAGGAGGAGTGTCTGCTCATTTACTTGGTCGTCGCAGGCGAAGGGAATAGTTTCCGTCTTCCCTCCAGTTACAGATAAGAAAAAGCTTAAAAGAGAAAATTCTCTGCAGTTGAGATTACTTGGTGCTTAATATTTGTTTGTACGGCACGGCTCATTCCATCCGTGTCACTGCTGCAGCAGGAGCAGCCATCCCGGGCGCCGCCTCTTCTTATTACACAACAATAAAACGTTATACTAATAACATGGACTCCTCGAACAAACTAACTTAACGAATCTTGTGAGCAATGAAAAAGGAGTCTTTGACTGTATAAACTAGGGATATGATGGGTTAAACATGCTGTCCTACTATAATTGTCGCTACACACACAGACACAGCCGCCCGTCTAATAATAATGCCCGCTCCTGCCTGCCTGCCTCTTTGCCTTGTTGTTGTTCGGAGAGTCGGAGGGAGAGTTGCCATTGCGAGCAGAATTAAGTCAACTCAAGTGGTCGTTGATGAGGCTGCATAATGAGAATTATACGAATTCGTAATAGTAATCATGAAGCCATGCTCGTTAATTACGGGCAAAACAATCCTATAGAAGTCTCTCTATTAAGACAAACACTTTCTATTACTTTCTCTGTGTACGGATGTCACAAATAGGCACCTACATTACTCTACTTATCGTTAGCTAAACATACAAATGTCCTATGTCTTTATAATCTCTAGATTCCACTTTAGCCATCCATTCAGTTCAGCCCAGCTAACTCTCTCTCTCTCTCTTTCTCTTTTCAGCACTGCAAGAAAAGGGAATGCCGAAATGAAACGAAAGACTTGAATGCATATTAAAACTTGAAAAAAGGAATAAGTAGCTAAGTAGCTACTACTTCTTCTCCAATTACTTCCCCCTACATTTTTACATCTCTAAATTTTGTTTTTCTAGGAAATGGGAACACAGAGTAGAAAGTACCTCAATCCTTTGACAAAATTATTTCATGTGCGTTTCAGTTTTAGTCGTCTACTAGAATTATATTTTGAATAATACAGGAATGAAAATTATCTGTTTTATTGTCGAGCAATTTATTTATTGTGTAGACTGTGTGAATTAGGAAGAAGCTAGCTACACACAATTAATAATCTACTTATTTGGCGTTGCATTGTGAATTTGTGAAGGATTTAAAGAGTAGGAGGAATATTATTGTGGTAACATATGGGATGTTGATGCTATTATTTGTGGGTTGCTCTCCTAGTAGCTCTGCTTTAATTACTGGTGCATTGAAAACTGTTTAGTAACTCTGGCGTTTGTTGTCTTTGACAGAAAATGAGTAGTAGTGCATTTAAATGGATGCCTTAACAAAGATCATTCCATGTTCTCCCAGTCCACTCTCTTTCGAAATGAAAATATTAAAACAAGGATCCTTTCCCTTCCCTTTCCCCACCACACTCCTCACTTTCAATTTAGAGGAGGAAGATATTTGTATTAAGCAATTAATTTAACTCCTTTAGAAAGCATTCATGACTTAGAGTTGCCATTGCTCAACTAGAGCGACTCTTTTCACAGAGACTCACTCTGCTCCCTGCTCTTCTAATGCTTTATTTGGCCCACATTTGGGAGAGCCATAGAGCCACACATTATTATTATTGTTGCCTCTGCCTCCCTGCCCGGCCCGTGTGCCCGCCGCCTCCCTATATATACAAATATCAATAGAGATTTGCGTGAGAGTGTCTCTTCTCTTCATAGAATTTCACTTTTCAAAAGTAAACGAGGATTTGAACGTGTTTGTTCATTTTATCTTTCATCCATTCACAGAGTAGGAGGGCAAAGGCAAATGAAATAACTCTCCGCACTGAACACACTCGTAATAACTAGAAGTAAAGAGAGAGAGAGAGCCAACATCCTTGTAAACAGAAACTAAATCCAGAAAAGACTCGCTCCCATTTACCCATTTCCCAATCTGAGCACCTAATGCACAAATTTATTATGTTTTACTAAAAGGACGAAGAGAGAAAATGAAAGTTGTTGCGTAGTTTGCTTACACTTGTGCTTCTGTAAGAAGAAAGCGAGAGAGAGAGAGAGAGAGAGAGAGAGTCTATAATATTATCTTTTTAGCCGAGAAAATATATGTGGGTAGGTATAGGTAGGTGGGTGGTGTAGCAAGTAGCACGTAAGCATTTTCTAGGCTATTTGCATTGAAATAGTTTTAAGAGCTCGTGTCTCTCACTCTGCGTGCGTATTCAAATAAAGTTTTCGGTTTAGAACTGAATTTGCTTTGATATTCTCACTTTTAAGTGGTCGTGTTTTATTGCTTTTTAGAAGTATCCACATGTAGTGCCGTGTGGTTTAGCTTGTTGTTCGCTACTTTGTAGCTACAATAATCGCTTGGTCGGCATTTGGCATGCCTCAAGGTTCCTGTGACTCTCTCTCTGACTCTGACTTTGTCTGACTCTTATCCTCGCTCTCTCTCTCTCTCTCTCTCTTTCTCTGTGTGAGACTCCCTCCCACTACTCTCTGCCCTTAAACTGAAGAAGGTAAAGGCAAAGTAAGGTACGCTTGAGGAAATCCGCTTTTTGAATTTCATGTTATGCTAGCTGATTGTGTAGTGCTGAATGTGCAAATCTGAAACCACCAACTTTTAAAGGACTCACAGTTACTCATCCTTCTTTCTCTATAGTAAATGGCAGGTGTATTTGCAACGCCAGAGCTTTTTGTCTCTATCTGGCCACGGAGCAGAGATGACTATCTTTCTATAGCTCACGCATACACCAAATTCTCTCTCTCTCTCTTTCTCTCTGCTCTCATTTCCCCAGACTAAATTTTACGGATTATGATATTTTGTTGTATTAGGGCTAGAGCTGAGTCAAAGGAAAACTTTCCTAAACTATTACTAGACTTTCCCTTAAATATTACATACTTTGCCATACTGCTGCTATTGCTACATGACATACAAGCCAAATTATTTCATAGCAATCCCATACACCTACAAGCCACCCTATAGTATAGCACTCTTTTCTAATAAATATCTGTGTCAGACTTTCCTTGTTTACTAAATCCCCTAATTTACTACAAGACATGAAATTCTTAATGTGGCATCACTAATTAAAACACACTCCTTCGCATTTTATGAGATAAACTCCGCCACAACCACCTTGGGAATTTATAAGTACAAAATAAATGGTCATTCCTAATTTATAAGTATTATATAGAATTTAGATACATTGAGGAATCTATTGGGAATTAAAAGAACTTGAGCCATAATTAGATTAGATACGGAATTCGTTTAAAATCCTGTTAAAGTTAGGAATGCCGTCAATTAAGAATTTTAACCGAATTTTAAACAACTTTATAAGAAATGAGCGAGGAAGGATTACAATTTTCGACTTGAATTTCTTGATTCGTTGCCAAAATATAAGTAGGCAACTTTTTATTGCGTTACACTAATTAATAGATATAAGACTACTATAATGAAATTAATATATTTTGACTAGATACTGGTATTTATTAAGCCAAGGTTAATTTTCCAGTCCTTAGAATGAATTATTAGAATGATTAGAAAGAGCGTTGCATGAAACTGATGTTAAAGTCCTTTAATTATTAGGCTCCTGCCTTGGCCACTGAAATAAAACAGTATGGAAGGATGAATAAAAGTATTTTTGGTCTTATTAACATTATAGCAAAGTCTAATGTGAAGGCCAGAAGAGAATGGGAAGGGGCTACAATAATACCTGGAAACCTTTCGCCTACAAACTGTTGGAATTAGCCACACATGAGAAGATTGAAACGATCCGTGGAATTCGAAAAGAGTTTTCTGGTTCCAGTCTGTAGGCAATTAGGTCTGCGTACTAAAGGTCGTCTCTGCCTAAAAGTCTGTGAATGAAAATTAGTGAATAGAAATGAATTTCAGAATTGAGTTGCGGGAGAGCACTTGTAATTAGCATACCTAGTAGTACAGACATATACCAACGCCTTGCGGAATTGGAATTTCAACTATAGGAAAAAATGTCGATATTATTTCCTACAGACAGCATATGTACGTACGTATTAGTATCAGCATAATTCCATTAATACCTACTACTTCATTTGCATGCATTTTCTGACTTCCGTATATTTGTCCCGTTGTAATTAGCGGATCTAAGTTCCCATTTCTAGGAACAACAATGCTGACCTTCTCTGACCCACTTTTTTATCATGCTAGAAATCTGCACTGCTATGTTATACTTCTATACATTTTACAATTCTAAAAATTCATCAGTAACAAATGTACACAGTCCTCGTATTTTTTTACTATTGAAACATTCTGGGGCATTAATTTTTAGAATTAGAAAAAGCGAACGTGTAAATAGGTAGTGTATTAATTCCAGATTGCTGGAATGTGTACATTAATTTATTGTGTAAGTCACAAAGTAAATTTCCAACCCGAAAGAATTTTCCATAGTCGGAGTGAGGATTCTGAACTTCCTATTAGTAATTAACTTTGAAAAACAATGTAGCTATAGTAATTGCTTTTTTATTTTTCTGATATAGAACCTAGAAAAATGCTGAGATATATTAGTACAAGAATATATTTTACATGAATGTTTTAATTGTTTTTGCAGACGAGTGGGAAATCATTGGAAGTGGAGGTGATTGGGCCAAATGAACTTCATCAAGGGGAGTGGGCTACTTACAAAATAAATGTCTACCACAAATTGCGAATGGGAGGATTCCGACTTAATTTGAAACCTTACAATTCGAATGATATAAAAAGTGCGGTAAGTTTCTATTGCTTCATTAATGCTATTTACATGCATGGCAATTTATAGGTCAACATTAGTGTTACAGTCATCAGTTGTAAGCCTCAAAACTGCAACGACGCTAGCACACAATAACAAGCTCGAGATATCGACTACACGTGTGGCCTACGCTTACTTGCCGTAAATGCACTAGAGATATGATCAATAGAGT
>JABASI010007118.1:0-10107 GCA_019776505.1 Tomocerus nigrus
CACATTTTGGCAGCAACCTCCGTTTAGGACCTAGAGAGCCTAGACCTTGTTCATACATATATGGATAACCCTGTATATGCATATATGGAAAAAGTCATGTGTTTCCTCTGTATTCCTCCATAGATGTAAAAGATTATGCTGAAAAGCATTGGTAAAACCCCCCGATCCACTATGTAATGTTACTTAAAAAAGGATGGAGTAGGGTCGCGTTTCGAGGTAGGACCAGGACCAGGAGGTGATAAGAGGGAACAGTAAACTGCATGTATATTATTAGCGAAAAGTTGGACATTGATCGAAGTGGAAAACTTAATATCGCCAAAGATTTTCGTCGCAATTGCTCTTCATTTTGATTGTCTCATGTTTCGCGGGTGATCAGAAATGGTCAATTTTGTCATTTTTAAGTGTCATTGTTTTGAAGGTAGAGGAACAGCGGGGCAGTTTTTTCAGATGGCTTCATTTTAAGTCTCCTGGTGTGACTAGGCTAGTGGCTAGTAGTATTTCTAAATTCTAATTATGAATTTTAAACTATTTAAATAGGGGCAGCAAAGTCAAAACTGTATTCGGACACTTACGCTCCCGAAAAGCAAGACTTTATGGTCCATGCATCGTCTTACCTTGATGAATGGGTCTTGGAAAAATTTGAAAAGCTTGTAGAGGATGAAAAACTACCAGCTGAAGATCAAAGCTTAATATTTTTACATTTACTAGGAATCGACAATACTGGACATGCTTCCAAACCTCAATCTAGGTTGGTTTTATTTATATTACACATTGTAGAAATCGGTCCAGTTGCACACTTGCACTGCACTAATGTGTGACGTGTTGACTTTATGCTATGCTGCAATATCACACTAATTATATGTAGTTCAATTGCATATCAGTTAAGTGATTGTTTAACGGCTGCGAACATGACCGGCAGTTCTAATAGTAATTTATGTGATATTTGATTTGAAGTGAATATATAGATGCCATGACTAGAGTAGATGACATCGTTTCAAAAGTTGAAAAGCATGTTTACAATTATTACGGGGATAATCAGACACTCTTCATTTTTACATCGGACCATGGGATGACCGATTGGGGTAAGAAGACTTTATATTGTATATTATATTATTGAATCATTGTTAGAAGAAACAGTAGGCGCTTTTTTCACGGAGCTCCTCCGCGAGCAAAAGAAGATTTTTTGGGCGCCCAGTAATACCGTATTTTCCGCAGAAAGAACAATGGTACCAAAAAGCAGGGAGCCACTCTACGATAGTAAAAACAAGTTGGGAGTCCGAAAAATACAATTTTTGCAAAAAAGGGCTAAACTTTTTTGGGCACCTCCGGTGCGCAAGCAGAGTTCAGCTAGCCGGTGGGCCTGGGTAGTGGCTAGGGGGCAAAAGTGGCTAGTGAGTGGCCAAATCGTCAGGTGGCTAGTGGGCAAAAGTCGAAAATGGGGCTGATTGATACACTAAATAAGGAAAAATATGACGGAATTTTTTAAAAAATTTGTGTACTTTTGCCCCTTTTACCCCTTTTGGCCACTACCCCTTTTACCCCTTTTGCCCGGGTGGGTGGCCAAATGTCGTTTTGGCCGGCTAAAACCGAACTCTGTGCGCAAGTGCTCAACAGCTTACTTTTTCCTTTTGGCTTTGTGCGCCTTAGGTGCCCGACAGCTCTTAAATTTACTCTTTTGGACCCCTCTGGTGCCCAACAGGTTACTTACTTTGGGAGCCCTAACGTGGAGGAGCTAAGCAGTGCCACCAGATGCGGCGCGGAGGAGCACCGCTTCTCCGCGAAGAAATTACAGGCTCGGGTACGGGTAGGATGTACCATATTATTATAGTTGATGTAATATTCGTTTAATTATATTGGCCACCAGTGACCGTGACCACAATTGTATTGTAATTTGTAATATTATAATGTGTTGCGTTAAAATCAAAATCTTGGTGTGTGTTTAGATGAATAGGTAACTATTAGATTAGGTATACCGATGTAAAAGTGAGTATTGAGAAACATATTTATGAAAATCTGGCCGGGACGAGTTTTTTGTCGGGGCCCACGCCACGATTAGATTTTCGAATCGGGTGGGAAACCGAAAAAGAATTTGACTGGGAAGAAGGAAGAAATTTCTTTCCGACCTGTTGGTGAATTTAAATTATAGATAAATTGCGTGATTTTTGATTTTGACCAATACAATCAAAATTAAGTCGAAAAACAAAAGGCAAAACCAATAACATTTACAGATTTATTTGATAAGTGTGTATTGAAATGAAAAGGCTCAAAATCACGGTCTTTTTCAAAATTTGAAAGTTTTGGGGGGATTGATCGCTTTTGGCGCATGAATTTCGAAATAGAAATAGGACCCATCGAGATTGGTTGAGTATTTTTTGAGTTACTCAGTATCCTAAAGCGCATAAAAAGTACTTGTAATTATAGCACTAGTGAGGAAGGACGGTTTTGCTGAATCAATTCAGCCAAGAAAAATGTTCTCGATCTCGATTTTTCTGACACGTTATTCAACGCTGTACTTTGTTTGTTTGTGCCTTTAACCTTAAGAAAAATAGAGACTTTGCACATTGCAAATTATTGCAAGACTGAAAGAAAAGGAATCACTTTAAGCATTTTCCATTTTGTTAAGGCTCGCATGGAAGTGGTTCAAAGGAGGAGACAGAAACTCCATTTGTAATTTGGGGCCCTGGAATAGCGTAAGTATTACCTATGTAAAAATTAAAGTAAACGTCTAATATTATAAATAATAAGTTAATATTATATGTGCGTTTGTTCGATAAAATGGATCAGGGGGAAGAAAGACAGTCGATTAAATCAAGCTGATTTCGCCGCCATACTAGGGGGTGCATTGAAGATAGCATATCCTACCAATTCCATAGGGCGATTTCCTAGTTCCTTTTGGAGTGACTTAACATTTGCATATGATGCCACGCTTGCCAATTACTACCAGATTTATGAACTAATGCAAACGAAAAAAGAAAAGATTTATGCAGAACGGAATTTTGTACTTCATACATTTATGGATGAGATGGAGATGGATGAAGAGGTTTTAAAGTCGCAGGCATTCGCAAAGGACAATAACTACTTACGAGCTGTGAGTTACTAAATAAAATTAATTAGTAAAAGTTGTAGTATATAGTAATATCAGTCAAAGTTAAATATAAAATTCATAAGGTAGTGTTAGTTGTTCAGTAGCGGAAGCTGCGGTTTCCAAACGTTGTGTCCGTCCGTTCGGTCCGTTCATGTCATTTACATGATAAAACTTAATAACGGGTGGCGATATTTTGTTCTAACTTGGTACACGTCTTCTTGGGGTCAAACGTAGGTTCAGTTTTAAGTTCAAAGATGAGGTCATACGTAGATACGTAATAGCCTGTGAAAGGGTGGATATAATATTTCTTTCAGATTTGCTACACGTGTTTGAGATAAAAAGGAAGCTAAATTGTTTTAAATTGGAGAAATTGGGCACATTTATTTGGCGCTGACACTTCCGCTGCTGTGTTATATCCGTTTCGATCGTTTTTTAATTTTTTTTCTGTAGTGTTAGTTGCAAATCACAGCAACAAGTCAAGTCACAACCTATCATTTGTAGCTTTTACATTAATGGCTTTTGTTTTAATCTATTATTTTTTCAGATTCGTCACATTAACGTTGCAATCGACTTGGCTCTAGAAGGAAATAAGTACTACGAGAGGTATGACCAGTATTTGTTAATTGCATTTACTGTGGTGTCCTTTTTCACATGGATAGCCATTGTTGGATGTGCCGTGGTGAAATTGCATACAGCCGAACTGAATGAAAGGCCGGACTTCGATGTATTTTTCTACGAAGCTACTGTGGGCTGTCCCTATTTCATTGGTCCTTTCTAAATGTAAATGCAGCTTTCCTTATTATAAACACTTACATGCCCATTTTGGAAATGTGCATGGGTGCTTTTTATATGCAATTCTTGGAGGACAAAATGAACGTACTGCTATTTATCTCTAAATAAAATATGCTGTACTTGGCTCTCCTTAGATAAATACTTGCATGCAGTGCATAATATGTCGTATTAAGAAGGGACATATGTATAGGTAGCTCCTTTGCAGTATCAAATGCTTGGATTCGAACAATAAGAGATTGACAAAAGCTGATTCTTAATATGAAAAGAATAATTTATTGTGGGCACACTTTTAGGTGCTATCGGATGGTCTATTTGGAGATTGCCTTACGTTTTCCTTCCCGTCTACCTGAGTTCTATTCTGGTAACAATCTGGAGAAGTGGGATCTCCTCGGGATTGAACTTAAAGAGCTTGGTGATCTTGATCGTATTGTGTGGAATTGGGATCGAAATCCTGGTGAATAGCTTCTACGAGCGTGCCGTTCTGACTTTGGGTCTCATACTAAACGCCATTTGGTCTTTGAAGGGAAAGAAGGTGAGCACCTGGCAGTGCATTTACTTTCTAACGTCAGTTGCCTTTCTCGGCTTATTCCCCATCGTCCCTGTGATAGGGAAGAAACAGAACCCTTGGCTCATGTAAGCAAAACCTTTTATCTAACAGCAATAGAATATTATGTATGAGTCATTGATTAGTAGCAGTAGTAGCAGCCATCTGATTTTAATTTTTATCCGCATGGTACAATGTGCAGTAATGCTATAGAACTTAAAGAGAAGGAGAAAATCTTTTTCTTTTATATTTACCTTCTAGTTGATCTAGACTGTTGTTAGACTCGGGACCTTTGGTTGGTGTATTTTAATAAGTATTATGTCTGTTGTATATTTATATAGACTAGGGGCCTTGTCTTCGTGTGCTGTCTTCTTTCGTACCTTGCCTACTCTATATTATGTACTATTATATAATATCTACTATACTACATCACTCTCTTATTCAATTCAATTACGATTTACGTTGTTGGTTGGGTTGGGATAAGCGGAGCATGTGTTATACTGACTTTTGAATAGAAGCTGGGGATGCAAAACTAAACCTGATTTTTAATTTTCTTTTGCTGCATTTCAGGACAATAGGACCGGTCGTGTCGTGCTCCCTAGTCGTCTCATTCATTCGAAAGTGCAAACCACTCACGATGCGAGATGCCCTAATTTTGGTCTTCCAAGCTGCACTCTTACTTTCTGTCTCGATCCTCATACATTTCCCTTCTTTTATTCTTACCAGGATTTTTTCTTGGCTCTCCGTTGTCATTTCATTCATTTTTCCATGTTTAATTTCTTCCAATTCCCTAATATTGCGGATTTTCTCAATTTTCATTGGGATCGCTACACCTTTCTCGTTTCTCAGCATCTCTCACGAAAGTCTCTTTTTGCCTGCTTTGTTCCTTACGCTCCTTTTCCTAGTCAAAATCGAAATGTCGGAAGCTAATGTAGACGACACATGGGAAGAATTCCTTGTACTTACAGTGGAAAACAAGGAGCGGACAAAAATGTGGGGAAAGGTAGATATTCACACGGCCTTCCGACGAGCCTGGCTCCATGTAAGTCCCATTCAACTCTCTTCTACTTTGTTTTTGTTCTTTTACGACCTAACCCGGCCCTATCCTACTCCACACACCTTGGTTATCTTTCGCTCTCTTCTCCTACTCTACATTGTTTATGTGCGTACGTGTAATGTATGAAAATGCTCTCTCTGCTCAGTCGCTAAGTGCCAGCTAGGAATAGGGTCCCTGTAAAATCTGCCTCGCGAGGGCATTATACATTCCTTTACGAATGCACACATTATGCTTTGTGTTCTTTTTCTCCTGCCCTCATGTTAGGCTACTCACTCACTCTGACTATCTACTATCTACATCAAGTTCATGTTATATGAAACTTGCACATCACTATACTATAGTCTAAAGTCTAAATAGTCTTCTAAACTATAATATTATGTTCGGAAATTCCTACTATTAATGTTTCATACCTATTATAATGTAGCACAAAAATAAATGCACTTCAAAGCAATAGCATGCTCGCTCATAGCTCACAATTAAGTAGCTGCTAAATATAATGAGATTATGGAGGGAGCAGCTTTATCTGTGTTTCAGTTGGCTATTTAGTTTAGTTACGTTTTTCGATTTCGGTGTTACTTACATAACTTTTCTAGATGTGTCATTTGACTTCTGTAGATATTTTTATCTCGTTTGTTTGCATGTGTCTTGATATGATAGACTTATGTAAATTCAAAGATATTAATAATGAATAGTTAACTTAGAAAGTATTAGAAAGGATTGTATGGACATTGGGCATTGCATATGTTGTGTATTATAAGGGCAAAGTCTATTGCAAATGCATTGCGCTACACTGCAGAGCAATGTAATTTTGTAAACATCCGTATGCGCTTAAATACTATTTATAGGTATGTATTTAAGCAGTGAGTTTTGTCAAGGTTTTTGTTTTTGAGGAATGCAGGGAGGCAAAGGCAAGGGCAAGGAGAACCAAAAAACGGATAGCTTACATTTCTGAGTAAGTGTGGGGCTGAATAGGCATTATTTATGTATAAGAGAAATCCTTATAAATAGTTGTAGTGTAGCTGGGTACTTTTAGGTACGCAAAATGAGTGAGATAGCTGTACACGCATGATGCAAGTAAGAGAATGGAAATAAGTTCAGCGCGTAGAGAGAGAGAGAGAGAGTAGAGAGCTATGTAAGGACTCCAAGACTATCAAGTTGAATTATTTGGTGGGTTGCTTTGATCTGACGGATCTGTTGTGTGTAGCTGATGTAACTGATGTAATGTAACCCTAACCTGGGCTGTCTCTGTCTGAGCAGAGCCCGCTCAACTCTCCCTGCAACGTGAAACAGTTGGATGGAACAATGCCTAATGTTTTGTCTGGATTTATTTGTATTGCAGCTCTTTTTTGTCTTCCTCTCGTTCTTTGGGACGGGGAACATCGGGAGTGTGAGCTCATTCGACCCGAGCGCGGTCCGATGCTTTGTCACCGTTTTCAGTCCGTGGATCATGATGGTGGCCCTTCTCGAGAAAATCGTGGGACCTTTTCTTCTGGTCTCTTGTTTCTTCCGACGACTCCTCTGGTCTCGTCAACAGGTGCAGGCCAACTTTCTCATAGTTTTACTCTTATGCCAAGGAATGGCCTTTCACATGTTCTTCCGAGTGACCAACCAAGGGTCATGGCTCGAAATCGGCACTTCCATCTCGCACTATGTCATTGTGCAGTCAACAACGCTCTTCCTATTCATCCTGCACTTCTGTGCTAACTTTCTGATATCCGTGGAACTCTTTCTACCGCCTTCAACTTTTCAGTTTCCTGCTAAAACTAGTAAATTGCATTGACATTCAAATTCTGTAGGAACAATGACTATGTGCAGCCACTCACTTGCAAGGAGTGAATTTCGTGGCTTTAACCTTAACAAATTAACTATATAAGTCGTTTGTGTGTATGATTCTGTGAAAATCCTTATCCTATAATCTGTAGCTTGCAAGGTTTTAAAGAAATGAATGATTATAGAAGCAACTGTAGCATAAAATTAGTTGTTCTTGTTACTTTACTTTACCTAGGTATGTACGATGTAAGTACCTAGCTGTGCATAGCTATTATTTTATGCTATATGCAATAGTCATAATAATTTATATTACCTATATAAGGTCTGTGTTACCGAACTATTTTGTTTTAATAAAGTCGTGGCAAAAGTACATACCTACACCAAAAGCAAACCAGTTTAGACAAAGACAAGTGCATGTGAACTGCGAGAGAGAAGCTATGGATTAGCGCCTTGCACATACACAGAAAGAAAGCCTCTGGAAGACTATTTATTTTAGCTCTCTCTCTCTCTCTCTCTCTTCGTTCGTATAGCCAGCAACGCATATCTCCTCCGGATTACTTAATAGATTCACTATTCACCTCACTCACACACAGACCTAGACGACTCACAGTTAGCCCACTGTTGCAATTGCAATGCAACTTGCAGCCTACATACAGTACCTATAGTTATTGCGATGCAGTGACAAGTGCTTTAAGATTCGAGGCAATTATTGCTATAATATTAGTTAAGTACATTGCATATTAGTAGGTTATTCTTATTTGGATTATTTCAAGTAGCTGTAATAATAACTAGACCTCTATAAGTAGTTTTGGTGATTATTGTTCAGCTCACGGGAACAGAACTAAGCTAGCTAGAGCTTTTACTTGTCTTTTCTTCACCGTATATACTTTATAGGCGGTCAGAATTTGCCCTTGTCCTTCTCCCTCGTAAAATTTCCAGCTTAGAATTTTAGTTGGTTGAGCATAAAATATGGAATGGAAACACTCTAATTTCATGAATTCCACGTACTCTCATCGCTCCGCCTAAAAATCCTACTATGAAAATGAATGGCCACAATGGACATATTTTTGGCTTTAAATGCTTGTCTATCACTTTAGTCTTCGTAGTTTTAATTATAGTGGGTTCGATTTTTCTCTTCTCCACTCTTCTCGTAGATCCTAGCTCTACTTGTATAAAGCTTTCCCTCTCCCTGCCTTCACCATATGTATGAGTGTCCACTTTATAGAAGAGTCTTAGTTTAGGCATGTTTTTATGTGTAGCTTGCTCATTAATTCCACACAGTCATTTTTTCATGCCTAAATTGCACGGAGTTGCTAAGCTGAGCAACACTTTTATAACTTAGGATTTAGGATGAAATGAGGTTTGTGAGTCAGTGTGTGTGTCAAATGTACACACTGGTGGTGGTGGACGTGGAGTTTATCAGCTCGTTTTGCCACCTTATGAATTGGTATTGATTTGATAGTTCTGTCTTTGTTCAGTTTCACGTGCAGTTTTCCTTGCTTTGTTGCTTAGCTTATCGTTAGTTAGTGAGTCAAAGTAGTGGATTGCCCTCATAAATATTTTTGGATGCTTTTACTTTAACAAAAGCAACCTGTGGAATTGGAATAGGAACTTAAAGTTTGTTTGTTTCATTCATACACTGATTAGACTGATTACTGGCTGTAGTAATAATGTTATGAGAAATGAGGCTATTGTGCTTACTTCTATGATATTATTAACAATGCAATTTATGTTTCATGTTACAGATTAAATAGCAGGGTCTGCTGACGATATAGATAGTAATATTTTAAATGTCACTTATTGACATTAATTTAGTATTAGTATTAGTACTACATAGCGTATACTAGTATCCTATTTTGTGGTAGGTATTATTTTTCAAAAATATTTGCGAAACGTCTGGTTATTGTGCTTTTACCTTGAGTAAAATTAGGGCACTCTATATACGTAAATGTCTTCTTACGTTCTTATCTCTCTTATTATATTATAACATAACTTTTTCCTCTATTATGTAATAAGCAATTGGCCAGCCGGGTCGGGGAAGACATTTCCCCACTCTGCTAAATCTGAAAAGCTGCGATCTATCAATATTTCTCATTTTGATTTATTCCAATCCAACTTACGGACAGAGATATTATTATTGCCTCTTTTACTTCGCTCTTATGGGAGCTTATGAAATCGCTCATTCTGTTCGTCAGTATGGCTGTCTATACTTAGTACACGATAACTCTCCAACGCATTAACGGAGGGGGGGGGGCAAATTCTGCAAAATCTTTTCATATGCCTCTATAATGTGACTACCTCATTGAAAATGATTGAAATTGGTCCACGGGTTACCGTTTTTGGCTTATTGTTGATTATATTTCACACTCGGCTGAGCGCGAAAATCAACACTCATAATATCTTGCACAGTATAGTTCGGTGCTCGCATAATTGCAATTGTAGTCTACAAATTCTGGAGAGGTTAAACCGTCTAGCATGTATGTGTCAGACGATTCAACCGACAGGATTTGTAGTCAATAATTAATTATCAATTTTAAAATTCAAAGAAACATAAAAATTACTATTATTTTTCTAATAAATTGTTAAAATAATATTAAATGTTCTATTCTGCTACTACCGAATATTACTCACAGTCACAATTATGGATTCATACACTGCTTTGATATAATGTGTAAAATATGTAGACATATTTTACACATTATATTGTAGTGTAAAACATTGCGCACTGCTTCCAGCATATTGTGTTAGATACTATACGATAGTACTTACTTTTATTTTGCTATATCTCATGTAAGAAATCAAAATGAGAAATATTAGAAATGGTTAGTATCCTATCCACCTGCCCAATTTTTAGAGGTT
>JABASI010007119.1:0-10106 GCA_019776505.1 Tomocerus nigrus
TTCGTATCTTTATCGTGGAGCTACTCTGGGCTTTTTTGTAAAGGTCGAAAATTTTTCTAGGAAAATATTGGAGTTTCTTTTTTTCTGATTTTCTAAATTATTTTGAAAGTCAACCTTTATGTGGCCCCATGGGATTTTTCAAAAACGTTGCTCCATATCTGGGAGAATTTAATGGTTCTATGAACTTACCTATGAAATCCGCGGCCAAATTCCCCGAAAACAGTAAACACTACAAAACACAGTAGAACTTTTTAATTTTTTTAAATTCAGGGGGTTATTTTGGACCAAGAGCTTCCCATACCAGTTTTGTCTTAAATTTTGGGATTGACTTAAATAGGGAATTTTAAAATTTTATTTCGATGACTATAATAAGCTATACCTTGCAATAGGTAGGGCATGGTAGTTTATAAATTGCTATAAGAAAAATCTATAAATAATAAGAGAACCTAACCTACTTAAACCTAATGATAGCACTTGTATTACGGATCCGCAACTTTGAGACCGCAAGGTAATCTAACTTTTCAAATTTTTTCTAACCTAAGCTAACCTAAGCTAACTGAACCTAATTCAGCAAGGTTAGATTACCTTGCGGTCTCAAAGTTGCGGATCCGTAATTTACGTCAAGCACGGATATATTATAGTTTTGATTTAGTTAGATATAATATCTCAGTTCAAATACCCTTATGAAAGTCAGAAAGTCCATTGGAATTTTGAGCTTGTGCTCCTGTGTGTGTCATGTAATCCAAAATTTAAAAAAGTACTAAACAGTATAGTAGTATAGCAAACAATAATATGTAGCACACAAATAAATATACTTTAATACATACTGTAACTCACAGGTAAATATAAATATTGTTGTAAGAATGTAAGATGAAGATTGCACATAATGGATTCTAACAAATGAATGTATACTTACACATAAATATGATACATTTGTATTAGGCTGATAATAACAGTGCTGTCGCTGTCACGAAAAGTGTAAAATGGTTAATAAATAAATGTAAATGATGAAATTAAATGATTGAATATTAATACAATTGCAGGGTCGGAATCGCATGATGCGTTATTGGTCAGCAGTTTATTTTGCAACGATAGTCGTAAGCTTCGGAATATTTTTCTTCCTATTCATTGAGTGGTCGGCTGAACACGTAGTACTCACTTATGGATATCTGGTCTACTTTGCAATCAACATTTGCTACAGAGCAGTAATTCTCTTTGTGTGTCTTCTCTTTGCACAATTGCAAGAGTCCAGTGATTTCGCATTTGTAGCTGAATTTAACTAATGATGTGTATGCTAAGAATATCAATTTCTAGTGTAGATATTATAATATTTTTAAACTATTAGATTGTAATAGGAATATAATTGACATTAGGTAAATGTTATGCATATAGATTTGTTAATGTATAATAATTCCATTGTTTTGCCGACAAGATGTAATATGTTTTATTAATGTATTGACAGTGTGGTAATTAGTAATTAATATAATTACAGTTTAGGATTGTAAATTATAGCCAATTAATTAGAACCTCAATTAGCCAATGCAATTTCGTGCAACATTTTATGCATCTATACTATACCGACGACCTACATACATACAATTATTATAGCTGTCAATGTTATCATCTAGCCACTAGTATTTTTATTTTTATTGATTGTATAGTCGAAGCACTCAATTTCTCTATGAACAGATTCCAAAGTGGATTTTAAAGTAGGTAAAGTCGTGGTATGTAATGTAAAATCTAAGCTATTTGTATATTAAATTCTTTGAATCAAATCAGTCTGATTCAGCCATACGTGTAATGTACCTCCTGTAACTTCAGATAAAATGTGTGCATGCATGATTTTCAATAAAGTACAAATAACTTTATTATAATATCAAACAGAAATATACGTCAAAAATCATATTTTCTTTCATTCTTTTGACAGCAACAAACAAATGTGTTCCAGCTAAATAACTCCGGCTATGCAATATTTTCATATGTGTATGTATGAACCATAAAGGTATGCTCTATATAACTTTGCCCGTTTCTCTGTTTTTATTCATGCCAACTTTAAAACTTTTTTATTGCAAGTATTCCATCATTCTACGAATTTATTATGTACATAAACCCACTACTTATGTTTATGTAATCCTAATCCTATATAACTACTCAAGCTGTATGGGCACATAAATCGAATCAAAACTCAATTTGCAAACCAAAAACCTTTTGTTATCTACGCTGTAAATATAATAATAATAATCCATTCGTAAAAACTCTAAATATTACCTGCTAACTAGCATGCCCAAGTTTTTGAACAGTTTACATATAACTGAAAATACTCCCCTGTTACGAGATTTTCAATTGAAAGTTTTTGTAAGCTCCATCGCCTGCTCTATTTTAGGAATATAAGTAAAATTGGACAAAAATTGCAAGTAAGGTGTGGAAAAAACAACATTAAATTGCAAATGTCAGATAGAGTGGGGAAGCAAATGTCAGATAGACGCAGACGTGAGCTTTATAATTTATAATTATTAGTTAGTTCTCTCACTGTACATAAATAACAATAATACAGTGTAGGTACCTACTCTACATTACAAAATGCTAAAAGTATTCTCATCTACAAAATAGTTGAATATTCTGTAGGCAGCCGCATATGAGGACTTAATTTAATCACATACATACTTGCCATAATATTTGGTAACAACAATAATATAAATAAAATGTCATGCACTAATATTTATACCTATATAGAGTGCTTAGTGTTAGTTGAGCATTCCATTAGTGATTAGTAGCTGGGGCTACTTAGTCCACATAATTTTCATCGCTATATAATTGAAAATACAATGAGGGAGAGTAAAATAGTGCTTTGCTACGTTGTCACTCTAGCTGTAATGAAATAGTTGGGGAATAACTTAAGCACATCCAATACTTAACTATTGTGCACAATATTTTTGTTACAAGTTTCCATTTGAAGGGAAAATCATAGAATTCCATCCACCACTTGCTATGCTTCCTTGCGTAGTGAAATTGAATTTTGACTGACATTTTCTGTTTGCAGCTCAAGTTTTTACGCTATTTTTGTACACTTTAGATCACAGAAACGTAATCATGAGTATAAGTGACTCTAGAACCAAAAACTCATTTTTAAAACCTATTTACGTTACTCTCTCTCTCTAGTACTACATTGTAATCTGCTGGACTTTAATGTAATGTCCTTAGTGAATTATTCATTCAACACGCAAGCTACATCCGCTCTCATTGACAATAATTTAGTTTGTGCAGATAGATGATTCCCGATTGCAATTTTACTACATCTAATCTACATATTTTCTAGAGCAATGCATTTGGTTAAGTTGTGTATATTCTAGAGAATACTTTTCCCTTTTTACAGACATTTTTCTAGAATAAACTCCCTTTTTTGCATACAAACGTCAACTATCTTTAGTTGTGTAGTTTTGTTGTGTTGCATTGATTTTTGCAGAATAAATCTTTGCATATTTCAAAGATTAATTGCTAATTATACCTGTTGGCAGAAAATAGTATAGATAAACAAGATACTTCCACGGTAGATAATTAATGTGTGTATGTACAATTTCAATTAAAACGAAGGATCAGCTACATCATGATAAGTCCTTGGTTCAGATTTGGGCTTCCCATGGGAAGTGCCTTAATGCTCTTAGCATTCCTGGAATCGGTAATTACTATTTTCAATGCTTTTCTTCAAATATCAAGAATTTGGGCACGGCAAATATTTATATTGAAGATAAACCAATGTTTTGCAGACGCTGGCTTTATTCTATGTCGTAATTGATTTCGGCGGATCTTTAGCTTTGGAAATGGACTACGCTATATCAATCAGTACATAAATATTTACCAGAATTAATTCTTATTTAATTAGTAAACATTTTAAGTACAATCTCTAATCGTAAATACAAAAACCTTTACCTAGGCGGTCCAGAAATAGTTTTGCTTCTAGTGATGATAATCCAACTTATAGCCAGTTTTGTGATGTTATGGTATGGAGTCATCGTAAAGGTAATTGTGTCAATTTTCTTCATTTACTTTATCATTAATCAAGATGCTAAATAAATGGATGGCTAAAATAATGCTATAAAATGGTTTAGGGTCAGAAAAACATGATGATTGCGTGGATGGTGACCACAGGGATTGTAGCAGGAATAATTGTTGCAATTATTATAATATATGTTGTGCCAGAGTTCCAGTATTATACCGTCAGTGGTATTTTAGGGATGTTGTACAGCACATTCTTTTACCTGTTCTATGTTGGCTACGTTCTAAACTTGGGATTTCGAAGTCTGCCTATGTTTAGTACATTGGAAGAAATCTCTCCTGCTGGAAAAGGACTTTACAATGTCATTTCTTACTTCATGTCCAGTGCACAAGATGCTGCTATGTTGGCTGTCATGTCAGAAATAGTATGAACGAATTTTCTCTTCCATCCATTTATATTCCTTTCATAACTCTATTAATATAAATGACCTACTTTCATTTCTAGGTACTCAACACAGAAATATTTTTGGAACGCCAAGTCCTACGCTTTGTTTTCGGTTATCAATTCGTTGGGCATGAAAGTGAGTTTATACACGCAAATATTATTCCGAGAATTGATTTATTGATACAATAACAATAAAGCTAATTAACATTTCCACGTATTTTAGAGGACAATGATGGTGCAATTTTAACGGAAGAAGTCATCATGAGGTTTGCACGCATTGCTCTCGGTTGTGTGGGATTTTTTCTTATTATTCGGGTAAGATTATAGAATATCCACATGTAATGTACGTAATCACAAATCTGTGGGAGTACATGTAACCTGTCATAATTACATCTTTGAAAACAATATTTGTTCCTACAGGGAAAAACACAATGGCTACTGAAATGGTCCATTGCATACGCATCATCAATCGGGATTACGATAATCATTTTCCTCTACTTGATATTTGATTGGAGTGCAGAGCATATGGTTTTGACACTCAATTACTACATTCTCCTTTTCGTCAATTTAGTCTACAGATCTGGTGTCCTCTATGTCTGTCTTCGTTACACGGAATTTTTCGCTAGACATGCCACACATTTGAGAGAAGTAGCTTAATTTCCGGAAATATTTTAATTATTTATAGGTGTATTGTGTTTATTATCAAGCTAAAGTGAGATTCACAGATTGAAAATGAGTTTACTGCTATTATTGCATTAAAACTATGGTCGCGATTCCGAGTCGCGCTCGCGACTGTGTAGTATGTATGTCAAGTATGTCACATATCATTACATAACACAAAGAAATAGCTTTGTAATTACTGTGGGGGCAAGTTTAATTGAATCGTTAATTTTAATTATTTATTAAATAGCAATTATTGCAAATCATTTCTGAAAGAAACCAATTATATACCTAAACTGAAACTAGTAAATACTTTAGTTTTGTAGCGAGCAAAGAGAAATGAATTATTGTTGATTAAAAAACTTTTGGAAAATGATACTTGTTTTTTGATTATTTTGCTTTTACTTTACTTTTAACTTGTTTTGGTTTCGTGTATCTAGTATGAAATGTGAATATTATTGTATTATTGTTGGCATTTGGTAAATAAGAAATTGAAAAAGTTTTTCAATTTTCCAATGGATCTGGGATATGCCTTTTATTTGCTTGAAAAATGTTTAAGAGTGAATGTAACTTTATGACGGAAGAGGAAGATAATGTTGAATTGTATTTAATAATAAAAGATAGAATAATGTTATTTAAACAGAAGTTTTTCCCATTTTAGTTGTTGCATTAAAATTTTCAATACTGAAAATATGCATCTGATCACAGGCCATCTCTATCTTTTTGCATTTACAATTTTCAATGTGGCTGTTTCATCAAATGAAGCCGCAACATCGGGATTAACGTCAATTTTATTTCAGTTCATTAGAGAAGTATTATTAAAGTACAGAAACGAACACTGTTATACGGTTTTACTAAGCCTAGAAGAAAACATTTTACCAATGGAAAACCAAGAAACTACACAGAAACTCGAAGAAGCAGTTTTACGTTATCCCGTAATCAAATTAACAATTTCAAAGAAAACCAACGTATCAAGTCTACAAGAGCGATTTTTCAGATCACACTGTTTTCTATTTCTTATCGAAATGGATAACTCCGATGACTATCCTGGTTTGAGTTTTACAATTGATTTTATTGAACAGCTAATGAGACCTAGATCAATAAACAGAGGAAAATACATTTTCTTCAATTACGAATGGAACAGCAGATTACACAAACCGAAAGCAATCACAAATGAAAGATTAGAATTTTTCCGAGAAAAAATTGAATTAGTAAATGTCAAGAACACCAAAGAGACTATTATTTATTCACATTGTCGCCACTGCCCCAAGAAAATCATATTGGTAGGATCCTTCACGATCAAGGGTCGACTGCAATTGTATAGTCAAAAAACGATTTTTCCTGATTTCTCCAGAGATTTACATCAGACAAAAATTTATTTTATTAACCAATACTACGGATCGCTACTTCCTGTTCAAATTCAGGAATCCCTGTCAAAATCAGGAAAATATCATCCAGATGTAAGAATGTTAAACGAAATTGTGGGGAGAATGAATTTTTCCTACGAGTATTTTCGAAACTCATCTATTCCAGATGTCTTTAATGGATACACCAAGTTCATTTCAGACGTAAAATTTGCGATTGGTCTTGGATTTCGTGTCATCGATCGGGATATATTATCTACAGTTTCAATGAGTGTTCCTTACGAAGAGCAAAGAATATCTTTTTTATCAAGGAGAAAACACAGACAATTTCAATTGTATGGCTTTCCCGAAAGTATTCAATTTGGAATAGCTGTACATTTGCTTTTACTACCAGGGTTAATTATTGTATTTGACAAAAAGTACATTGTCAACGGAAAGAAACGTTCGAATTGGTAAGAAAAGTTTTAAACTGAATTTTTAAACATTAATTAATTCCTGATACTATTAACAAATTAATGTTGTAAATTGTTTAAAGGTCCCGTTTTGTAAGCTGGATCTTTCTCCTTGTTAGAATGATGTGCTTACAGCTACCTCATAGTAAATACAAACATTTGAGAAGATTTACAAAAATAATTTTATTTTCTGCTTGGATGATGAATATTCTTAACGCATCCATTTACAAAATTAGTTTGACCCAGAAGTTGACTGTACCTGATTTAAAACCTGAACGATTGACCCTGAAACAATTTTCTATTTCTCCTACTGCTGAAAACAAGGAGCATAAATACTGGAAAGGAGGGGTCATTGCAACAAATACGGTGGTAGACCAAAAGTTATATGAAGATTTACATGATCAAGAATCTCAGTCCCATTTTCACGTCCTTCAATCTGAAAGACTGAAAAACTTTGATAACCCTTACAAATGCGTTTATGCAGCTCTGAAACAAGAGAATTTTGCATGCATTAGCTACGAAAGTATGTTAACTTTGATCACTCCCATTTTACCCGATAAAATGATTCATAAAATGGTAGTTCAACCATCAGAATTACCTACTTTGCACGAATCTTTGGCTTTTCATAAAGACTTTCCATACATGAAATCGATAAACAGGATGATATATTCTTTAATTGAATCCGGAATTCGAAAATATTGGACAAATAAGTTGAGGATGGAGCTGAAAGAAGAATTAATTCGGTTGAATAGCACTAATGGAAGGCACAACTTCGAATCACTGGAAACAGTGCATCATGACAGTCATCAAGTAACCAAAGAAGATTTCTTAACAGCTTCTATAGATTATGGAGCAATTACTTTTGTCATGGCTTTTATTTCACTAGCGGTGGAATGGCTTGTCTTTTATCTTGATGTCATTAAAACCCGAATTGCAATATTGTACTATCGATTCCGGTGGGAAAACAAATATCTTCCCTGATTGTATGTTTTTAAAACTTTAATAAATATTCCACTATATAAAATATAATATAATAATAACCAACAGGGATAATGGAAGGTTTTCTTCCCCACAATTACTTTGCGAGCACCAACACATTTTATTCGGTAATTCAAGGACATTTTCTTCGCAAACACCTAATCATTTTATTTGCGAACAGCAACACATAACACAGGATAAGAGCTTACAAAATCTCTTTTCTGTAAGGTAATTCAAATATTTTCCTTCAATCAAATAAAAAAAGTCCATAATTATTTTCATGCCTGTCTGTGAGAGTTTTACATTAATGTTAATAATTAGTTAATTATTTATGCATATCAACCTATAATATCCCTGCTGGTGTGTAAAACCATTAAGGATTGAATTGTATGTAGTATAGCATTTATAAATTCTTAATTTTTGGCCTCGGTTCTTTATACCAATAAATTACTTCCTGTTTTTGACATTACGACTTTTCTTGGTAAGAAACCTCTTAATTCTAAAGAATCATATTTTATGACAAGAATTTGATTAAAAGTATTGATTATTTGTCGTAATGGCACTATAGGTATATACATCACAATTATGGTAGACACGCATTACATTTAAATTGTATATAAAGGAAGATAGTCACGAAAACAATAATAGAACACTAATTGAGTCGAACACTAGTAATAGCACATTTTCAAAGCTGTGGATTACCTTTATTACCTGACGTATATCAATTCCACTGTTTTAATAGATCAGTTGAAAAGTAAAGAAGAACAATGGCTAGTGTATTCCCTTACTTGTTTTTGCTGTCACATATTTTTGTTATATTTTTTGCTCATGGAAAAGATATTTTGAAAAAAGGAAGCAGTACCCATACTCCAGACAAGCATCGTTATGAAAATCAACTTAATGAATTTTTAACAAATTTGTTAAGCACATTTGATGAAAAATAATGCGGAATAATTATTATCAATCTTTCCGAACAGAATTTAATGAGCTATTTCATTTCTTCATCAGTTAGCAGGAATCCTGTGATTATTGTTAACCAAAGTCATACAAGCAAAATCTTAAATAGCGGTCCGTATCCAAAAACAACTTGTACATTAATAATCTCTCAAATAGATTCGCACACAAATGCTGAAGACACGACGGTCGTAATTCGGGCAATTATTAAACCTTTGTCCATTAACCGAGGAAAATACATTTTTGTGAATACGGAAGCAAGAAAAAAGAAATTCATATCGAATAGAGAATTTCTTATGTACAGGGATAAAATTGAAGTAAATGTTCACGAAAACGTTTTGCGAGAATTCTGTCTTACTGCAATTACATTATGCCAACATTGTCCTCAAAAAATGCACCTAGTGGCAACTCTACTCAACTCGAGTTTTCAAGCATTTATTTTTCATCCAGTATTGCAATGCTATACAGAAGGTCATTTACAGAAGCCCCACTAACCCTACTTGATTATGAGCCCACTGGTCTTTTGCTGAATTTTCTTTTAGTGCTCATTGGTTATGTATTTTTCTTACTGGACTTGCTTTGAAATGGAATGGGACTACAGAACTCCCTGTACACAATACTTCAATCAAAAGCAAAAGGTAAGATTGTAAGAACTGCATTTATATTATAAACATGTAAAATCTGGGGATGTCCCACAAGACAAAGACCCAAGACCAACACCAAGAACGGTTCAAAAACGCCCAAAGGGCAACAAAACTACTATTTGTATTTCACATCCTAATTTTTCACATGTACCTATAGAATGTAAAATATTTATTTAAAATACTTAATTAAATCATTGTGCAAATTGTAAATTATTTACCTACTTGGAAAATGTCAGAAAATGTAAAGTAAATATTTGGATAAATAGTGGGAAATTATTTTGCCACGTTTAATTTAATAAACGTGGCAAAATAATGGAAAAATTAAATCACAGTGGTAGAATAGTAAATGAAAAATCAAATTACAGTGCTGGTAAAATGATAGAAAAATTAAGTTGTCTAAAATACTTGAAAATTGTATCATTGCTTACTTAATTAATATTAATAGCGTAGTGGAATAGTTAAATTATTTCGTTAAATTCGGTTAAATGTTTGAAAAGTTAAATATTTAAGGTTGGCTTCCCCAATCCAATGGATACGAGTTGAGGTCCCCTGTACCAGTGGGACAGTTTTGGATGTTATGATCTGAATCTAGAGGTTTCCCTCTAGGGGGCTTGTC
>JABASI010007120.1:0-10105 GCA_019776505.1 Tomocerus nigrus
CCTCTAACTTTTGAAGAAGCTCCTCATTGCGCTTTTCGGTTTCCAAATTTTCTGACAATTTGTCAATAATTTGCTTTTCTTTAGTTTGAATAGGATCTGGTGAAACTGCTTTATCCTTATCTTTCAATTCTGGCTGAAGACCATGGGGATCATTTTTGTTGTGACTGATGGCGCCGTCTCTGACGACATCCGCCGCATGGTGTTGCTTTAGTTCGGCAAGAATCTCTTTCTGCTCTTCCAAAATCTTCTTTTGATTTTCTTGATGTTCTTCAAGTTTTTTCAAAAATTCTTCTGCTTTCAACTTTTCTACAAATTCCTTTTTATCTGGAACTGGTTCAGCCACCTCTTGAGGTTTTTCTGCAATTACTACTTTAGGCTTTTCAACTAACTTCGCATCGGAAATAACCACCGGTTCTTGTGCTACTACATGTTGCTGCTGAGCCTTGGCCACATTATCTTCGAGGGGAGTCTCAACATTTCCGCTGCGTTGTTTATTGTCTTGAATGGGAGTGTCCGGGGGAATTTCCGGAGGTTTATATCTATCAGCTACGAGCTGTTCATTCTTATCTACAATTTTTTCGGCGTTTATAGGATTTTGAGCCACCGGCTGTTCAGCAGGTACTTGAACTTGATCTTGCTGGTCATTTACTTTGATATTTGAATTTGGATTGCCTCTGTCAACTTCTGAAGCAGGCGGAACTTTTATTGCAGGAGCGGAACTTGAAATTCGATCCGGAATTGGTGACGGAATTAAAAGAGGCATTTTATTTTCCGAGGCTTTTAACATTTCATTCTTAGAAATCATTTTTACCGGGATCTTCGGTTGAAATTCAACTGAAATGTGGTTTACCTCATTTCCACCGAATTTCTCACTAGATTTCACAGTAAGCTCAACCTGTGGGCCGTCATTGATGCCTTTATGTGCCGCCTCGGTCATTCGTATTTGGTCAATTGGAGAAAGATCATTAACTTGTGATTTTTCAACGGCATAAAGTGTGACGTATGTTGTAAGAACCATTATCATGACTCCTACGAAGAAAACAGTCTGTGCTAGAAGTCTCTCTGTCGTGTTTTTAGATGTGACTCGGATGAACATTATGCTAGGAAAGATAATGCAGATCACAGAGCCGGTCGTAGAGCCTACAAGGCCCAAAACTAACTCAATATTTGGTATTATCAGTCCAACGACTAGAGTAAAGGCAACAATGCCTACAGTTAATAATTTAAGTCTTGAATCTGGAATGTAATTCGTAGACATATCGTGTACGTGGTGATGCATGTGAATTCTTCGGAAGATAAGCGAATGAAGACTAGCACGACATGGAAATATAACGAGGGGGCAGCTAAAGACTATGGACATGAGGAAGCAGATTTTTATAAGTTGAGTTGACCAAGAGGGACCGAAGCTTAGCAGAATATTTCCACCAAAATTCTGCGTACAAAATGCTATGTAGCCAAAAAATCCGACACAGAAATAGAAAAAAGTACAAACGTTGATGGCTTGCTTGACGATTTCATTCATTTTCTGAAGTGATGGCTCAGGGAGAGAATCATAAATCCCAAAGATTTGTGTTTGACATGAAAGAGCCATGGAAAATATTGGGATACTTTGTAGAACTCCTGCAGGTCTCCAATAGTCAATTTTGTCCAGGTAAGAACCGGACCACAAGGAGCCCATACCGTCACTCAAAATTTTACAAACTAAAAACACATAAAATAATACAGACGCTGTGGACACACTACTAAGACTGTCCATATTCCTTAAAAGGCCAAGAGGTAAGGCAACAAATAATGAAAGCGTCGTCATTATTATTGTTCGTAAAGAAGAATTATTTTCCACGGTGAACATCTCGGAAAGAATTTCAGGACCTAAATCTCCCATCACAACCATAAACGCAATCATTGTTCCGATGAGAAATCCGATTATACTGATTTCAACCATAAACTTCCCAGCTTGTCCGAATGTGTGATAAGCTAGCAGCTCATATGTACGTCTTCTGGTAATTGTGGCAGCTTTTAGAAGGAAATAACACACCATACGCGTCAAAATTGCTCCAGTCATCAGTAGAAGTGAGGCAAGAATTATTCCACATTGTTTAAAACAAAATGGACATAGCTAGGACGCTAACACCAACAATGCTGTTCGCCAATGTCACAACTTGCCTGGAAACCATTTTCTCTAATGTACATTCACTGATTATTGATGAGAGTCAAGTGTGATGTTGGCTTTTTCAGTCCAGTCAAAAACTTATAACAACTTCCAACTGTCCCAATTAGGAACTACAATTTTTATATAAAATTATTTTCCATGTCACATCTTATTCCGATCTTACTATAACTCAATATTGAACGGATAGTTAAAAGTGACATCTGGTCAGTGTCACAACATCTTATTCCGATCTTACTATAACTCAATATTGAACGGATAGTTAAAAGTGACATCTGCTCAGTGTCACGTAATGTCAATCATAGGCATTTATCTTCGGTGGCAGGGACAGGCGACAGGATGATATATAGAATCAACCAACACTCAAGAGGATTACAGATGACAGAAAATGTTCACAGATACAACTGACAGCCGATTAAAACGTTCCTTAACTACTTCCTCCGTCTTTTATTCAAAAAATTGGTCGAATTGAAAGACATCAACAAAGCATTATTCAACAGGACCTACAATAGACATAAGGATAAGGGATGAAGGCAATAATAATAGTAACAAACACACATACTGATGACTGACATAGGTAACTCATTCATGAATCAATGATTAGAAAAATAAAATATTTGTTCATTTAAACGTGAAATATGGTCAGCTGTCAATATTTTCTATAATAATTAATAAATTTGTGGTTCAAAAAATGTGAAAAAGTGAGTTTCTTATTCTTACCACACATTTTTGTGATTCGTGTTTTTGGGAACAGCTGTCTTTCATGTCTAATAAAATTATTTTCTATCACTGACTGGAGTACAAAAACAGACTTTGCTGGAATTTCAAGAAATCAAACAGTATTAAGGTAATTGTGCTATAAATGATCAAAAGTTTTGGCTAGCGAAAAAATGCAAAGGTCAGCCACGTGAAGGATTAAAAAATTACAATTTTGCAATGCAATAAATATGCAATACGTAGGAAGAAAATTATAATCCATGGAAAGAAGTGAGTTTGAAATACGCGCTATGTAATTCCAGTGTGATAAATTTTATTATTGTAACACGTTACCTCAAGTTCCAGAGTTCTACAAACAAAATACAACAATGGTGTCATGAAATACATATTTATGTAGTATGTATAAATACAATTATTTTTATTGCCTGCATATCCTGTGGTGGGATATTCTTCTACGGCTGCTTACAATTACAATTAATTACAAAAATGCATTCCTTTGTTGGTTCATTGAGCTGTATATTCTACATATAAAATAATATATTAAATACTTACTTATATCCGAAAAGGTATAAATAATATTATGTGTTATCTATATTAAATTACATGAATGATATTAATACCAATCAAATAACCTAATTTTAACATCACCCATACAAAAAACAGCATTATTATTACTACATCAAAGAAAGTTTACAAATATTAACTTACATACAAGCAAACACGTCACAAAAATATATCTTTTATTAATTTGAATTATAAAGTGACTTTTAATTCTACCAAAGTGCATGGGGCATTAAAAAATAGCTTTCTATGTTTTTTGCCACTATATCAAAAAATCAAAATGTTTTAGGTCATTCGGACCATTTTGCGCATTTTATGCTGTTTGCATATTACGCTATCATGCATTAGGCTGTATACCTATATTATATTAGCCTATCGCATATCGTTGGAATTGTTTAATTTTGTGACTTACCGTGTATCTCGAATTAGCTGTACCGGGTGAACTATATTTTCACCATAGCCTTTTGAGCGAAAAATTAATGTAAATTTCATGTAAATTTCAAATTCGTGGCCATCGCGAAAATACAATAGTTCACCCCTGGGGGTGAACTATATCGAGAGGGATAGCTAATTCGAGATATACGGTACTTTCTATGAGCTAAGAATAAATCAGGATTGGAATTCTGGAATTGCTGAGCTGTACGTAGAGACCTACAGACTACATACTCAAAACTTGTTGAGATTACTGCAACTCATCAATATGTACACAGAACAGTACATCCCTTTTTCGTATCATCGCATAGTACATCGTTCTTTTTTTAAATCTAGATAATGATAACTATTATATCGGATGTCTTAGTAGTGTTAGTAGTGTATCTGTCGTAGCATGTATGGGACGGGAATCCAGCCCAGGCCTAGAGTTTCCAGGCTGTACGAGAATCATCCCTTACTTTACATGTATATCTTCAAACTTTTTCCCTTCGAAACAGTACCAGTAAAAATAATGTTTGAATGTTAGCTTGTATTGCCCTGCATCGAATCAAACCCTTTTTTCATGAAATATATCGCCCCTTATTATGAAAAATCTTACACAATATTTATCATATTTTTGTCTACTTTTAGGATTTTTCACACAAAAAAAACCAATACGAAGTTTTATATTTCATGAACAATAGGTTTGATTTGATGCAGGACAATACAAGCTAACATTCAAACATTATTTCTACTCTACTGTTTCGAATGGAAAAAGTTTTAAGACCTGCAAAGTAAATGGTGATTCTCGTACAGCTTGGAAAATCTAGGCCTGGCCTGGGGTGGATTCTCGTACAGGCTACGACATATTATTACATCTGTATTATAATAATACATCTGTATTCGTCCAGAACAAAAAAAAATGTCAAAACTTCCGAAGTTGTCTTTCTTAATAAAAAAATATATTGTCTTTAGATCATTTATTAGTACCTAGTTAATTTATAAATCTTTGTCATTGCATGTTGTTTAGGTTTCCTCAATCCATTTGAATGACACAATCGTCAGAAAATTCGAGGGCAAAGTGGATACGCTTAAAATGCTGCTTAACATCACCAGCAGACTTAAATTCATTGCCGCATTCTCTGCACATTTTGATACCTGGACCTTTATTCCCATGATGTTTAATTTTATGACTTTTTAGACCCCATGGTACAGCAGCAGAATAGTCGCATTTATCACAACTATACGGTTTTTCCCCTGTGTGAGTCCTTACATGGCGTACGAAATCCCTATTTTCCGCGAAACCCTTAGGACAATACGTACATTTTAGTAGTTTTAGTTTTGAGTGTTGTTGTCGATCATGATATAACAAGGTTCTAGACTTCACAAAAGACTTTGGACAGAGAAGACACTGATAAGGCTTTCTCCCATTGTCACTCCTTTGTTGTGCAATCCCTCCTCCGGGTGGCTTTTTAAATGTTTTCTTGCCAAAACCACTCGTTACTTTCAAACGCTTTTCTCTGCTAGGATTTTCGTTAATCGCTTTTGAAATATTTTTGCATAACGATGAAGACACGCATTTCTTACTTGGAATAGCTGCTTCTGATGAAATGGGATTAAGCGAAAGCCAGTTTAGCTGTCCAATTCTGAAATGAAAATAAAATTTAGGTACCTATGTGTAGCGTGCCCTTATTACATTCATACGGATACATTTTCTTTGAATATAAACATTTCTCGGATTATTTTACAACTAAATACTGAAACGTTCGATGCAATTTTACCTTTCTTGATTCGAAAATTCTGAATTTTGCTGAATTAATTCAAAGCTACTTCGGCCAGGGTCCTCTTCAGTCCAAACAGTTTCTCTGATCTCCCCCAACTGGTTTTTATTAAACACAAAGTCATCCGTGTTTTCTTCTGCAATTATTTGTTCCCCCACGCGATGGTCAATCTCTAATTCTGCAAACATAAAATTGGAGTATAATATTGAATTAAATGAATTATGAGAAATAGGTGGCTTTAGATAATTTGCATACATTAATTACTAAAAATCGTTTCTGTTAAACTACAAAAAGGGTTAGACAAATCGAAGTTAAAAATTTGATACAATTATTACTTTGAAGCCGTACTGTTGGATTCAGTAGTTGATTATACGAACATGTATCGATCCCATTGTTTTGTACTGGTTTTACAGATGCTGTAGTGTTATTAGTCAGGAATTCAGTTTCAGCGAGGTGAGGTGTACTGTCATAAGTTTCCATTTCTTCAGTGTTTCCAGAATTATTAGCAACTTCTTCGTTCCAAATCTCTGTGCTATTCCCCATAATTTCGTGTTTTACTTCTGGAATTAAAATATCATTGTGGTCCTCACGATGATCGACAAAAACAGGATAAAGGATTTGAGCTTCTGAATTTTGAATGCCAACATTTTCTGGAATTATATTTTGTTTTTGTGATGCAGCCGATGCATCAAAATCCGGAGGAGAATTATTCCAAGATTCGCAATTTGGCAAAGCAGAAACATCAAATTCGACAAGGTTCATCCTAGGTGAATTTGGTCTTTTTGTAGTTTTTCCTCGACGATGAAGAATTTCCAGAGAGAAGATAAAAACTAATTCCGATAAGCTCTTCTGGATGAATTCCATTTGTTCGGAAAGACCAAGAAGTTCTGTTCCTCTCATGGAACATTTAGGACAGAATTGCTGATCATCGGATTCAATCGATAATTCTTCTGTCAATGAAGAATGCAAATATTTGAAAGAGAGATGGGGAATTTTAGAATTATAACCGAGTCCGATTTCTTCCTCCTCCTCGTAAACACTGAAACACAACTGGCAGCTTTTAATGGCAGAACTGTTGACTGAGCCGGTGGTGAATTTTGTTCTTGACCTGGCGGAATACATTATTTACTGAGAAGGATTTTAAAATTAGCTTCCTAATTATATACTGTTCGTGTTGACCACTTCTCCTAATTAATATCACTTCAAATAATAATTTGAAAAACCTTTTAAAGGAGGGATGACAAACAAGGCAATGAAATTGATAAAACTATTCACTGAGTTTGAAATACGCGCTCTTTAAGTCAAGGTGATACTAGATGATGTAGCTCCCTACAATAATTTGAAAAACCTTTTAAAGGAGGGATGACAAACAAGGCAATGAAATTGATAAAACTATTCACTGAGTTTGAAATACGCGCTCTTTAAGTCAAGGTGATACTAGACGATGTAGCTCCCTACTCCTTACTCCTTACCTTAATTACTAATTACCTAACACAGAAAACAGTGCGAAATAAATTTCAATAGTAAGTAACAAACAAACCTAGGTAAACCGGCTAAAAAGCTAAACCTACTAAACCGAAAGTCGTCAGTTCTCAGTTCTATTCAATTATTCAGCATGATTATATAATAATTATTATAACCTTTGGTACGCAGTATAAGAACTACGAATAAATAGTCGATTGCTGTAATTAGTAATTAATTCGTTTTTGTTTAATATTTCATTGCATTAATTAGACGAGACGATTCAAATCGCATGTGCATAAAACACAAGTGATATGACATATTTTGTTTTACAACAAGTGATATTAAAATTGTAGGGATATAAATCTAACTGATGGTTGGTTGACGAAAACAACAATATAATCAATGCATATAAGACAATAAACCAATAATTATTCTACATGAAATATGTGCCAGTTATCATACATCATATCATCAGTTGCCATCAAACTTTACTACATACGTACGTAATATTATTTTGTAGTGTTTACAAAAAGTTAAATTTCGTTATTCCTGACACAAATTCAAAAAAAAATCTGGTTGCATTCAAATTAATTTTTATATTTCTGGCATCGTAGAGTTTTCTATATAATCTGTTTCAAAATGACATTATCTGTAAATTCGAGAGCAAAGTGAACACGCTTGTAATGCTGTTTAGCCATTTTAAAAGTTTTTGAGTTGTATCCACACTCCTTGCACTGAAAATTCACATTGGCATGATGCCTGATTTTATGATCTTTTACATTGCTTTGTAGAGCAGCAGTATAGTCACATTGATCACAACCAAAGGGTTTTTCTCCAGTATGAGTTCGTTTATGTCGTATGAAATCCCATTTTCTCACGAAACCTTTAGGACAACAGGAACATTGAAATATATGTCCTACTGAGTGAGACTGTCGAAGATGAAATGAGAGTCCGGCATACTTGAGAAAACATTTTGAACAGAATGTACATTGATAATTCTTTTCCCCTAAGTGACCCATTTTGTGGGTAGTCATTCCGGTTTGTTTTTTAAATCTTTTCTTGAAGAAACTATGCTTGTATGACTTGCTCTGATCTCCATCACTTCTCTTTGCAAGCATATTGTCTCTCCACCCCTTTCGGGATGAAGGTTTTAAAGATGTTGAAACACATGCCTCACTTGTCATGGTTGTCTTTGCTGCTTCCGTTGAAATGAGATTAAAAGGATGTGAATTTAGTTGTTTATCCCTAAAATAAAAATAATTAAGTTTGTACACGTATGACATAAACAAAATTAGAATTGTCATAATTATAAACGTAGGTATTTGACACAAGTTTTGTTAATATGAATGTTTTTGTGGTTATTTTAGAACTACACCCTACGGTATTGACGGGTATTGGTATTGGTAACTTTACCCATCATCATTTGATGTCTCTAATTTAGGCTGAGTGAGTCTAAAGCTACTTCCAGGGTCCATTTTTGTCCAAACAGTTTTCCCGCTATCCCCCAATTGATAATTATTAAACATCAAGTAATTTCTGTCATCTTCCGCAATTATATATTTCCCCTCGCTTTGAATTTGCAATTCTGTAAATATTAAATTAGATTGTGGTATGATTATTTAAACATATTAATCAGGACAAATTAATTACTTGAAATAATACGCTCTTAAAATATTGTTTCTTTTATAATATACTACATTACACTATAAACTGATTAGATAAACATATTTAAATTGTTTTTTTTTACTTTTAAGTTGTAAATTTGGAGTTAATAGTCTGTTATCCAAACCCGAACATGTATTGCTTCCACTAATTTCTCTTGCATTTTCAGATGTAGTTAGCAGTTCTTTATCATTCAGGCATTCGGTATTATCAGTCAGGTAAGGTGTATTACGATTAGTTACCACCTCTTCAAGACTAGGAGCTACTTCATTCCACACCTCTGAATTATTCAGAATAATTTCGTATTTCATTTCCCCAGTTGAACCATCGTTTGAAAACCGATGGTCAACAAAGTCAGGAACTAGGATCTGATCTTCTGCATTTTCAATGTAGACATTTTCTGGTATTATGGTTTGTAAATTTTCTGATGATGAACCAGATGTACCAAATTCTGGCGTAGGATTATTCCATGATTCGCAATTTGGTAGAGCAGAGACATCAAATTCCATTAGCTTCTTCTCATTTCTTTCTTGAGCATTTGTGTTTTTTCCCCGACGATGAAGAATTTCCAGAGAGAACATAAAAACTAATTCCGATAAGCTCCGTTGGATGAATTCCATTTGTTCGCTAAGAGTGAAAATTTCCATTCCTGTCATGGAACATTTTGGGCAGAACGGCTGATCATCTACTTCAATGGACAATTCTTGTGTTAACGAGGAATGCAAATATTTGCAACAGAGATCTGCAAGTTTTGGATTGTAACCGATTTCTTTCTCTGGGTCCCATTCGTTGAAACACAGTCGACAGTTTTTAATGATAAATCTGGTGGAATTCATCTTTTTTTTGAAAATTGGATTTTAGCTTTTCTTAAATATAACGTTCGGCGTCCGCGTTGACCGTTGTTAGTTTAGATTCCTTCGTCAATTAATTAGTTGAAAAGTAGGACATAGGAGCGATGCATTATCCAAATTACATACGCTAGAATAGAAAAATAAATAGGTTATGATCAATGATTGGGACAATTAAGATTTTAAGATAAGAGTCAATAATCAATAGTTAATTCAGTTCACTATTGACACGTGGGCTAGTTGGTAATTTGTCAATAATATTTATATTCTTAATAGAAAATACTTTCGTACCAACGTCACAATTAAGCTACAGATGAGATGACACAGACAGATATTTTTATGCTTTTATTGTTGTTTATAGCAACAGCTATCTTTCGCCATGTTAGATACAGAGATTCCCACCTACTAGGGTGGTTAATAACGTACCCGGGGTCGTGGCGGCGAAGTAGCAACGACCCGGGGGGACGCGATAAAGCCGCCACGACCCGGGGGGA
>JABASI010007121.1:0-10105 GCA_019776505.1 Tomocerus nigrus
TTAATTATTAATATGCTCCGTATTTTATAACCAGAGCAATTATTTTATGCTAATTAGCTCTGGTAAAGTGCAAGATGCACGTACTTTTGTGAATTTATTTGTAAGATGAATGTATAAAGAAGATCTGTTCACTAACAACGACTTGAATGACTGATGTAAACAAATTAATGTAGTCGCAAATATTTAATCTTATTACAATGTTATTATTATGCATATTATATAATATTATGATATGTATATATACTGTTACACTAATTCTACTTAATTATAATTATAGTCCCCAATCCCCATATGTATACGTGGTATGATCCCACATTTACTGTACTATCATGGCTTTATCATGTAATAAATGCCGCAATATGATATTTAACTGTGACAAATTCATTTCATTTCCATTGCATTTATTCTAGTTCCAATTAAAGTCAATAAAGAAAAAAGGATTACCTAAATAGTAAGACATAATAGTAAATTATCCTTTCAAATTCTAGGAATAAAATGTGGGCATATACTGCGTCTTCTGCGTGCGACATGCAATAATTGAAAAATTTCATTCTGAGATGGAAATTGTCCCCTTTGTTATTGTCATTTCAAATTCTGATATTAGCACAACTGAAAACAAATCCAATTAAAGAACAAAATCTTTTTTCCATACACTTTTAATAATAAAATTGGAAAAATGTGAAATATTAAACCACGGTACCTTTTCAGCTGATGAGACGAAGCAACCATAAAAATTCGAGAAAGGAATATTGTCCTTTTTGGATTTCCCGTCTTTTGGTGCTTTAGCTTTATCGATTTCTAAGACATAATATACATGGTAGATCATTCTTGTGGTTACGAAAAGAATCATTGTTAAAAATGTGCTTTCATAATTCTAGAATAATAGTTAAAAGGACGAACTTGCAGTGTCTGCACACTTATTTCCAATTTCCGTGAGTTTTGTTGTCAGCGTCTTTGGGGCATTCTCATCGATCATGTCCATCAAGATATCTCGTTCCAACATTCCTTCTTCAGTCATCTTTCAAACAAATCATGAAAATATTTCCATTTAGAATGCAAAATCACTTTAACACATTATAAAAAATATTAATATGAAATAATGAAAAGTTTCTCACCAACTCCAGTCCATACATCATGCAAGTTGCATAGCCCTGTACAAAAAACCATAAAATTCCGAAATTAAAATTTTTCTGCTTCCAATGGGCATTGTGAGAGTAATGTTGAATGTATTAGCTGAAATCTTTCCCAACAGGCCGTTTTTCACCAAAACTTTCTTCAAAAATCGGATTTTATTATTTAGGGTACCCAAAGGCCGAAAGTAATAATTGTTTTGAGTCGGAAGGCAGTTGCCGACAAGTTCAAAGTTAATTGGAAATCTTTAAAGCCGTCGGTAACTGCGCTTTCCGATTCCGACCGAAAACAATTACTTTTGGCCTTCGGGTGCCCTAGATAACATAAAATTCCATTTTTGAGGAAAATTTGGTAGCCTTCGGTGAAAAATTGTAACCTGTGGAAGGTTTCTGCTGATACATTAGTTTCAGTAGTCTCACAATGCCTGTTGGGAGTCATCTTTAATATTGATCAATATAATAGTTTAATTTTCATATACCTTATCGTCGAAGTCAGGTTTCATTAAATCTTCTGATGTAGGTGGATTTTTTGTGAAACCAGCCTTCCCCAAACAAGTTTTGTCGACTTTAGAAATTTTCTCGTAGTTTCCAAATTTTGATATGCAGCCTTGAGCCGCAATAAAGAGAAGGAAAGCGGTTAACGAGAATAATAAGCCTACTGCTGCTCTTACGTTTCCCTTCAACATTTTGGTTTTCTTGTGGCTGAGATGTAGAAATTTGAAATGGATTTTTTGACAAAATGCGATGGGGAACTAAAGAACCACACAATACGTGAGATGACTGTACAAGAGAGGATTTCAAACGATAGAAGTCAGTTGAAGTTGTTGCCGAATATTTTTGGGCTACCATTCTGTTTTTATACTGCGACCAGCTCGAGCTCAAGACAGACGTATTTACGTCATTAGAACTCGTATTAGTATACCTAGGTACTAATTGTGTGCATAATTGTCATTGTATTTGTTAGTAACACAAAGTTGTCATTCAACTTGACATTAATTGAAGATTATAGAACATTTTATTTAATTCCGCCCAAAATGCTTGCATGCAATCCAACTGTATAGAGCTCATTGTATAATTTAAGACTAATTAGTGACTCAAGGGGTTGGTAGTACATACTTGGTACATATTGGTCGTGTTTTCTGAATTCCTGTGTATGAGAGAAGAATGGACTCAAGGTGCATTACTAGCACTTTAATACATGTGTTTTCCTACTCCGTCAGATCCCTTGGCCCTAAAATGTGGGGCAATTACCCTGGAGGTTCAGAAGGAAACGAGACTTTTTCCAAAAAAAATGTAAGATTTTATGGCGGCAACACTTTAGACTTAATGTTGAAGTTTGCGTGTATGGAATTTATTCAATTTATTCATAAAAGAGACTGGCATTTGCAGTTGAAGTAGAACTCATAGTACAATTGATAGGATACATAGATTGCTTAACTAGTGATTAATCACAATTAAAATTATTTTCTAAAGACAATATTATTGCTAAAGCATATTTTAAGGTTTGTTGAAGTTGAAGGAATATGTTGTCCCCTTCTGACCCACCAGGTAACCATAGAGTGTCTATTGAAGATATTTTGTTATGTTAATCCGTTTTGAGTTACACAAAATTTCCTGGAATTTTCTTTGAAACTAGTGTATTCAACTCCATGTAAATTGATCGAGTTCATAGCTGATTCCCATAGATGATATTGATAACATCCTGCATGGACGCACCTTAAGTTGATCAATCAAGAGTCGAAAAACGTCGCATATACAGCCATTTTTTATTTTGAGAATGCTTCCGTATTTTATGCCAAACAAAGTTAATTGTTAGCTTAGAATGAAAACTGCTCAAATTAAGTCATCATTGTGCAAACATATATATAGGTTCTCTGCGGACAATGTCGTTTAAAATTCAAACGCACCAGAGTGGCAGTTCATGCCATGTTTGCGAATAATAATGTTCTTTCAGATCACCTTCGACGCTCTGATCAGTCCCATCCCATGTACAAATATTCACAACATATGTAGGTATATACCTACCTAAAATTTTAACTATAATTTATTAGCATAGGCCTAAAGGCCTAATGTAATAGGTCATCTTGTAGAAGACGACAATTATAACAAACAAATAATTTCATATCCTATAACAAAATATTTGTTATAGGATAAAAAATTCATTTCAGATGGAGGCTGTGCCATGAAGTATTTCTGTAAGTGTGTGTATAGTTGTAGCTTGTAGGTATTGTCCCGTGGGGGGGGGGGGGGGGAAACTACACCAACAAACTACACCACAATAGGCATGTTCGCATGTTAAGTTTTTCTATTATATTACATGTAGAATGGTTGTCATCAAACATCCTACCAGCTACAATTTGATACCTACAGAACCACACAATATGATAACGAAAACAGTAGAAGAATTACAGCCAATCTAGGATGACAACATTTAATTATTGCGTTCATTAACTTACCACATGACATGACATGATCATCTTTTCGTTTATAGGTGCTATAATAAATGTAACTTCATTTGAAACTCAGCCACTGCATTTTCTGTTGTGTAAGTACATTTCTGCACTGACTTATAGACATCCACTATTTCTTTGCGACATGAGTCGAGTCCCGAGAACTTCCAGTATAGCAAAACCACATTAGGGAGTAATAAACGTTTAAATTACCAAGCAATTTAGAGGAAGCGTTTTATTTAGCTGAATAGATAGAATTTTTGGGGTTTAAATGGCCCAAAACTTAATAGCCCTTATTTTTTAATCAACAATTTGATTTTTTATGACGCATAAGACGAAAAGTAGAAACTTTACTATTTTGGGTGTGAAGGATAGGCTTTGTTAGCTAGCTTCAAATGGTTTGCATTTTGACCGTAGCAAGGTCTCAGATTAGTGGAAGTCTATACATACTGATACTGTATGCATGCAATGTGTGTATTACCTTTATCTTACCTATAAAAGTTAACCTGCTCCCATGCAATAATGGGTCGAAAATCATTTCAAATAAATCGTATTTTATGGTTTGCATATGCCTGATATTATGCTGTTATGATATTAGACATGTCTCCGAAACTCTGAACACACTTTCGACAAACAAAAATTGAATTAGTAATTACAGTTGTTAGTCCATAGTGAGTCCATAGTCCATTATATAAAAGTTATTACTGTAAAAATTATAGGTATTTACAATATTATGAAAAAAAGGTTTTTACCTGTGACCTACGTCAAAAACTACTTAAAATAATTTTAGATGATCAGAGGAAGGAAAAACCTATCTATCGTTTAGGTTATGTAAAAACAATATTTATTATGTCGTTGTTCTCATCATCGCACCGCATCTCATCCTCATCTCGTCCAACGTCCAGAGTCTAGAGTCTAGAGTCCATTTTATTTTGTACGTAACCGGCACACATATTTTTTAGCTTCGTATAAACATTCTATGATTCATAATATGCGTGATGTATTTAATTAGAGAGTAGAAGACGTAATGGATTTACATGAATGGTTTGACTTTTGTTTTCATAAAAGGATGTTCAAGTGTAAACTCTTGAAGTATGTGCCATCATGCATTATGTAAGCCAATTAAATTAACGCAATCCCCTTCAGACACCATCTGGACAAATAATATGAACCTAATCAATAAGTGGATAACTGTCACTATCTGCAATATCATTTCCACTTATTGCAATTTTTATGTAAGATTCACCGTAAATGTTGAGTATGCATGCGTTTTTACAGATATTTATGGAATTGGATACCTATATTATGATATGTATTATTAGACGTTCTATATACCATTTAATCGGTTTACAATAAGCACCTACTTCACTTACGACAGAAAGAGCAAACCCATCCCATGAGATGTCATTTTCTATAAATATGTCCGTAATCAAAGAGAACCTTCTATTCTGTGGTTCTCATCTAAAGGTAGTGAAAAACTGTTAACCCACGAAAAATCTATAAAAAATGAAATTGACATTTCTTGTTAAAGTGAGTGCAGCCTTTTTAGCTGTATTCCTTGTCACTGGTACGAATTCTCTTTGCATATTTTCTGATTTTATTGTTCAACATAACTTTCAGCGTTTTCGTTAAGCGGAGCTTTTATTCGGCTATAGGGAGAACGATGATTATTAACCAATTTTTAAATAACATTTTCAACCAATTTTTAGACAACAATTTTTACCCAATTTTTAAACAATCATTTTTAAACGCTTTTTAACCAATTTTTAAATAGTAATTTTTCAACCAATTTGTAAACAATAATTTTTCAACCAATTTTTAAATAATATTTTTTAATAAACTGTGCAGACACATCTTCCTTCTCTGTTCATTCATCAAGGCCAAAGGAAAGCAGGGATGCACTGGCGAACATTTGGAGCGACTTGAAGTTGACCTGGGATTCGAATTTGGCAAAAGCTTTTAGAAAAATTCCCCGGAACATTTTTGACAGCTCAGACCTTCCTTTGACTTCTCCTTGGAATGTCAGCTTGAACACGGACTGTCGAAATGGTGGACGCTATAACGGCTACAGAATTGTCAAAGACAACGATCCAGCTATGAACATTATCGTTGACAGAAATGGAATCATCGCCGGAATTCAGATGAATGTAAGTCTCGTAAAATTGCCTATCTCATCAAAAAGATATAATATAATATACACACTTATATAAGGCTGGTGTACTCTGTTACCATACCATGGAATTGTAGCAAGGTAGGCTCCTCCGACTGTTTTCAAATTAAAATGTCCCTTTTTCTACTGGAGGCAAATAAATGAAGTTGCCTGCAGACTGGATTAGCAGTGCACTCTGTAAAGCAATCGACTAGAAACAAAATCCCCATTTTTGTCTTCCAGTCGAAAAAAAGTGAGATTTCAATTTGAAATCTGTGGAACGAGCCTACCTTCCTAGACATACCTACACATGATTGATTAGAGTACACCATCCTTGACACTTATTGTGGAATCACAATTTTTTTCGCTTTACAGTTATTAAAGAAAAACCTGACGGTCCCCGAAAACAAATTTAGATTCTCAGAAACTCCCATGTTCACGGAGAATACTTTGTACGGAGAAGAGTATCTCACGCTTACTGCCTACTTTGTCGACCCCAGTAATTAATTCCAAAATTATTTAAAATATTCTAAACATTACAAGATAATTAGGTTTTGAGAAAGTTAGAAAATGAAATAAAATAGAAATTATGTAAATTAGGCCGCATTTGCACTAATGCAAGAACTCCTGAAGATTTGATGAACGAAGGTACGGGCACTGGGATCTATTTTCAGAACGGCCCTACCCCCAATGAATATAATCGAAGCTCCCCATCACAGGGAACAGGCATTGCAAGAAGGTTGGACGAAGAACAATTGTTTCCCGCAGATGGGATTACACACTTTCTATCAGGTGGATAAAATGGAAGAGAACCTTTGCGAAAGAGGAAGACCTGCTTTCTTGCTGTTTAATAACAATGAGGAATTGCATGGTTTTGGCTTCGAAGTTCAAGGAACAGTCAGAAGCGATCGTTATGAGAATCCTCCGAAGGTGGCTATTCAGGTATTCCGAATTTATATAAAGCTATTTAAAATCAAGGCTCGTGCAAGAAGTTGGGAGAAGGTAATCTCGTCCGGGAGTTTGGAAATTAAAATTTCGCTTTTTTCCTACTGGAGACATAATTGTCGTTTCTGTCGCCAGTTGGAAAAAAATCCAAACTCTCTGACGAGATTACCTTCCTTCCACTCCTCCAGGTTACAAGAGTTCATGAGCCTTGAAATTGAATAATAATAATCTTCGCGAAAAAAACTACAACGAAGATCCATACATTTCTATGTCACCCCAATCGTCCGTCTTTTAATGAACATTGAACGTGGAAATGTTGTTGAAATGTTGCTTGCTCTAAAAAATAATTTTTGTTTTTAATCAAGATGATTCTTGGAGAGACACCCGACTGCCTTTTGGATGTGATTGATACCGTGGGACTGACCACAATGCACGTGTATTTCGTTGAAAGACCAGCTTTGATTACATGTCCATTAGTCTAAATCATAACCTTATATTTTTTCAAGGTACAAATACAAAATGTTAAACCTTTTTGCATGTCCTCAATGTTGTCATTTACAGTAATGGCTATAATACGCTTGCTAAGTGTCAATTATATGTCAATTACAGGTCGAAATACAAGCTAGTATTAAAATGACCATCAGAAATAAAAATACAAATCTATAGCACATTTCTTTAAAGCGAATATTTCCTTTAATACCATCATCAATCACCAAATCATACTGTAACATAATTAATATCTTTTTACCATCTGTTTTCCTTAAATTGGCAAATATCTTCTAGCAGTTCATTCATTCTACACCGGCTGAATAGTAATATCATTATAATGTTCTTGACGATAAAATCAATTGCTTATTGAATCATCAGAACTACTAATTGCAGTCATCATGTTATTAAGAATTTATATACTTTTTGCTGAATTTATATATATACATTAATATTTAAAGTTTTCCGATTATTTGCAAATAAAAAAATGCAAATCAGTTCGGCAAATTCTTACTATAGGAAAATTTGTGGAATGGTCAATGAAAAAGAGAAAAGAAAGATGCCGACAAGTATGATGTTCGTCGATATTTTGCCATAAATAGCAGATTGCCCTTAGAAAATGATGAAACTTGTTCGTGGATGATATCATTATTTAGCTTAGCATCAGACAGGCAATTGAAGGGAAAAGTTGAGCTTAAAATCCGGTTCGGATGGGCAAAGTAAGGGAAGGGAAAGCAAGGAGACGCTTCTAGGGTTGTTTCTTGCTGCAGCCATTATAGGCATTCTAGTATAGCGTGGTTTGTGGTTGCATCCCTCCAGTCGACTAAAAGGCATCTTCCCCTACAAGTTTCTACTTCCATAAGTTCTGTTTGTAGGAGACACGAAGCAACTAACCCTGCATTGTATGGTGTCAGTGTATAAGTCCACCCTCCAGGCAAAGATATATTATGATCTCTGTTTAGTATTTGTGGGTATGGAAGAAAGAAGGCAAATCATAAGAAAAACTAGTCCAGTCTAGTAACAATCCAGACAGTCAGCTTATTGTTATCAATATAGGGACGGATATCTATAGCTTCTTTTCTTATGCTGATCCTTATTTTCTTTTTCTCACTGAAACACTTTGAATTTATGGACAATTTAAGTAAACTTCACCGTTATTCGTGATAACATCTTGAAAATAAACCTTGATTTTCTTAATTAACAATTTGCTTGTATATTGCACGTATCTGTATATGCAAATTAATCACCTACTTCAAAGTTCTAAACTGTTGTACTAGTTTGCAAACTGGATTTTTCTTTCGTAAATATTGACATCATCTTCATTCGTTATTATTGTGTTATCAATCAAACGAATTAGTGCCGAATTAGCGAAGATATCCTTAAAATCCTACTTACCTACTGTTGTTTTAATTTCTAAGTTAACTGCTAGAATTTCCGAATGCAATTCGAGATCTGTGTAAATTCTTTGAAAGTGTGTTAGTTGGTGACAGAGAAAAATGAACACGAGGAGAAACCGGCACAAAATGTTTATGTATGAATAGATCAGATATTAGCATTACTAAAGATATCTCATGTAACCTTTATTAAAATTAGCTAAAGAAATGTTTCTGTAATTGCCTTGAATTTATTATTCATGTAGACTTGTGCTCTTGTTAACGTCTTAACTGTAATTTATTTAGTTTAGTTTTTGTGCTGTTGTGAAATGTGCTAGTGTTGACTCAGTGTTCTGTCTGTTAATGTCCAAGTCTCATAATAATATTCCTTAAATTGTCTCCGTTTATTTTACACCTTATATTTATATACATAGGCAATCTCGAAGAATTCAGTACAAAAGATGAAGTCAAATTCTGCATATCTTACAGTTTTATCAATAGGTAAGATTTTTATCTTAATTATCATAAAATCCTCGCATTTTTAATGTAAGTAAATATAATAGTGTAGTGTAATCCCTGTGTGCGAGTAAGTGAATTGCGAATCGCAGAAGAGCAGATTCATAAAGAATCACATTAAACTGCATAGCGGTTATAATTGGGTTGGATTTATCACAAATTAACCGATCACCAAACCCGTCTCACTGAATAAAAACGGTGATGAGATAACAGTGACTGCATGATAATTGATAACAGAGCAATTCACTCAATTTTACATTTTGCAATGTCAATCACTGCAAACTACAGTAATATAAATATACATATCAATTTTCAGCTTAGGTAACTTAATTCCGCAATAAACAAATAAACGGGCAAATCACAGTGAGTTATTGTGGTTGGTGGTATGTACAATAATTTTACATGAAATTAAATGTTGTATTCAAGTGCAATTTGTATTATCGGTCGACAGTTTGATTCAAACTGCTTGTTTTCGTAAATATAGTAATACAATATAATATTTAGTATATTTAGTATATTATAAAGAATAATAGCCAGTTGAAGAGAAGAACCCACTTATTGGCACTTGATTGAACCTATATACTCTCCACAAAATGCAATTATTAATTATGCTTGTCAGTAAACTTAGAAATTCATGACGCACATACTAAGGTATATAATTTACCGTTTCAGCCATTGAATGCACAAATTTTGTATGCAAAATGCAAGTTATTTAAGTCTGTTGTTGGGCAAACTTAGGTTGAGTTCTATTTTATCTAAGGGGAGAATGATCTTTGTAGTTTGTAGTCCACACGTGTGTATAAAATGCAAGCCTGTGCAGTAAACAAGAGAAAAGTTGGATTATTTTGTGCAGATAAAACGGAGCAAATGACTCTGCTAGAGATTTGGATGTAGACAAAATGTGGAGAATAGTGGAGAGTGGAGTTTGTCGAGTGGTGATGATGTAGTGGAATGAATGAATGCCCATACCGAACAATACGTGTACTTTCACTCGTATTTACCGGTGAATTGCCACAGAAATGCATATCTACGAGTGATTACTCGTTGAAATAAACT
>JABASI010007122.1:0-10105 GCA_019776505.1 Tomocerus nigrus
TATCCGAGGAATATTGATGGTGACGATAAACTAAGTGGACTGAAGCATACCTGGGAGAAGGGTAAATACTGGTGACAAACACGCTAAGTATGCAAGAGTGGAGTCGAACAAAAAGTTGGAAAGATGTTGTTTGATTCGATCTGCCAATTGCTAAAAAAAATGTTGTGGTGTATATTCACTGAGGGTTGTAGATGCCACATGCGTAGATGGCATCTGGTTGATTCGTGGCCGATACAAATGGAGAGGAAACGAGGCATATGTCGTAGGTAGTTAGTAGAGAAGTGGTTGCGTTGGCCTGAGCATTAAGAGGGCAAGGAACCTCCATAGTATAGTAACAAACTAAAGAAGGGTGTAAGTAAACATTTGTCGACGTGCATAAAATTAATTAGATGTGGTAGAATATTTAATGTCTGCAATCGCTTGGTATATGTGCTGAAAAATATTCAGACAGTTACTCAAACGAATGATTTTGCTGTGAGATAAAATGTTTTAGATTAGATTATATAATAGACATGACTTATTCTTAATGAAATATATAAGATACACTGGATATTGGTATAGTATTAACGTTGAGAAAAAGGAAGGTGGATAATTAAATAGTAGAGGTTAGTGTAGGCAAGATAGTGAAATTCGATAGACCCATAATACTATCTATGGATTATAATTATAATACTTAATATTTACTAGCGATAATACTTATTCTTAAATAGGTAAATCTAATAGTACACATTCATACTGGCGCCTGTTATGTTATATAATAAAGATTAATAAATCATCGTTATGCTTCCTAGGTGAAAACGTTCTTCTTGTGGTTTCGTCAAACTGACTGTAGTAATAATTGTTGATTATACGTATATATGCATATGATCTGAGGACTGTGAATAGTAGTGTATATAATTCGGATGGACAATACAGACGTTAGAGTATGAGGTAGTAAGTTATAATTAGTACCAAAAGTCAAAGTTATATAGATAGCGTATTGGCATTGTGAAACGGTAGGATTATTTATCATGAAGGCAAAATATTCCTGCTTCCGGTTGGATAAGAATCGTAAACAACGGTTCACACAATGTTGGAGTGGTGAAATTGGATGAAACCGAGGTGATATGGAAAGTAATGTGTTTAGATCAGGTTAGAGAGTTCCGAAAGACTAGCTGTAACTCCGAAGTATACTAGGACAATTTTAATTTATTTTGTGTTGAAATTCATTTTCTAAAGGTGGTGTCAAATTGAATAGTGGTGTTTCTGGAGAATAGTAATGGTTATGTAAAGACACAAGAAACTTCAAATTCCAGTCTTGCAGCTTATCATTAGTAAGGAGTAGCGCTAGCAATAATAAGTCAGGAATAAGATTTGTGTCGATGTGGTAAATATTCTACTCTGTCTTTGCCGGCATTAAAGGGGGGATGTCAGTGTCATGAATTGGTCTTAGTCTAATTACATATGGTTGTATTTATAAAGGAAGGTCATACACGATATTCATATATTCAGTCACTGTAAAATTTTATATATGGTTGTTGATGGTAGTTGAAGTCGATAATAAAGCCTATAAAAACAGATGGACGTATGTTGTTGGCATTTTGGTAGATGTAACAACGAATGTAATCGACTGCAATTCTTAAGTGAGGCAAAATCAGAATATGAAAATCACTATTAATGATGCAATGATATTGTCATCTATCATGGAACTGGTAGCAATTTTGATATTGGAGGCGGCAATTAAAGACTGAAAATTTTACATTTTCGTTTTGTTAAGTTCATCCAAATTGTATTGATTCGTAGCCTTTGGAGGCAATGTGGTGGTCAATTAAATGTCATATTGAAGTGTAGGGTATGTGATGCGTATATTACAAGAATTCACGGCTAGTACAAGTGATTGACCAGCAAGTGAAGAATAAAGAAGGTGAAGAAATCAAATTGTTGCAAAAATAGCATACGTTCGTAGAGTGAATAAATAGATAAAATGGTAATTATGGATGTGATAGTGTCGTCACTGGAATCATTTGTTGACAAAAATAGGGTGGATGAATAGTGTAGTTGAAATTGAATGTACCAACCCTAATGATGTGCAGGGGTTGCAATCAAACGAAAATAAATCTGAATAATATTTTGATGGGAGGATTGGAGAGATGATCAGCAGTTACAATTGATATTATGTAATTTCGTTCCTCTTCACCGAGGTTGTCTATTTTTGTCTAAGAATTTGACAAAAGCAGATGTTTGGTAGAAATAGACAATCTATAATGAAAGATAAGGAGTGGGTCAAAAGGGTGGTCGAGAGAGAAACGGATTCAATTTTTATATAGGAGTTACAAAAATGTAATTAGAAAATGGTAGGTCATTATATGGTGTATAATAATTTGTAAACAAAAGCAATTTTTTGATGATGTATAAATAATGCCGATGTGTAATTCGACAAACAAATAACAGACTAGGAGAGAGTTGTGTTAAGTCGTCTGTTGGGCGCAATATGATGGAAGTGACGTATATTTAATATTGGTTAATACTAAAGATGGCCTATTTCGAACAGAAGACTTGATTAATGAAAGAAATGAACACAGAATGCAAATGGTACAATGTCGGAGAAAACTATAATCAAAATTTTCGGGTATAAATCAAGCGTGCTACAAATAGAATGATTACTTCGAATCTCGAAATTCGTTTCGCATCTTAATTCCAGATCTGTGAGTTTGTAGCGAGAAGCTGGCTTCATCGTTAATGAGGGAAAATCGAAAGTTGATGTTGATAAAAAGGTTATAGTAATGAAATGTATTGGAAATTTGGACAAATGAGGATTATACCAACAGTTAAAGGTAATTTGAGAAAGGTTCATTGTTTGAGATAGTGATTGTGTCCAAAAGTGTGGTATACCATTCATTTATAATTCATTAAATTTTTAGAAATTGTCGCCAGGGTGTTGTTGCGAGATGTAGTATTAAGATTTGATGGTACTGTAGCGAAATAATTATGTCGGCAAATGAGCAAGAAGTCAATGTAAATGAATATATTCCTCTAGTTACACATGTAGTTACGGATGGAAGGGTACAATTGGGGACATGTGAGAGCGAAGGAAAATGAGATAATATTATAAAGGTTGGGCGAAGTAAAAGCGTTCTGTTAGCCTTTACATGGGAATGCCGTAAGATGTACAAGGCTATTGAGGAATTGGTGATCGAATCGTAAAAGAACAGTAGTAATTGTAAGATCAGAAAAGATTTATTTTTACTGAGCGAGTTTTGTCGAAACACTTGGATTGTGACTATGCGTACGTCTTGCTGAGTGGACAGAATTGTTCGTCGTCTAATGCGAATATTTATATGCAAATTACAAGTAGAAGGGTCAACTTGTTTACAGCAGCTGGTTAATGTGCGTAAGAAATTGTCTGAGTGACGAAGTAAAACGGCAAAAGGGATGTTGCCTGTATCGTTCTATTAGAGTGAATGTGGAAGATTCACAGACATAAGAGAAATTACTGAACGTGCAGCAGCTAAGAAAAATTCAAAATATTAAATTATGTAAGAAAATTTGTAAAAATCACATTTAGATTATTGAAGAGCAGCATTATTTATACCAATAGAAAACATTGCCCAAAATGTGAGTGCACATAATAAGTACAGAACTGGAAAGCTCCTTATAATGTCCGCGGATATGGCTGATAATCGGCTACGAGATAGAAGGTATCTTAATTGCAAGAGTCTTTATACATGAAGTGGACATTACAATGACGAATGAAATGCTATGCGTAAGCAAATAAGAAAATTGTTCGGATATATAAAATTGTTAGAGGGGATATGTAGTAACCAGGAGGAGTAAAAATGGAAAGTAATATAGAAGTATATGGCTTACTATAATAGGTGAATCTGTGTAAATGCGAAAATGGTTAGTTTAATATGAAAGTATGTATGATTTTTATGTGTAAGAAGGAATCCATATATTTTAGTCTAATGTAATGTATATTGGACGGAGGTATATGCGGATGATTGAGGTAGGTATTTTAATACCAGATGAAAATGAAAGATCAGTTTTTATCGACTTCAGATGTAAGTGTAAATTGTTTAAGCAATTAGTTTTGCTACGAGAGATCGATCGAAACAGTATGACAGAAATTTTCATGTATTTCTGAGTAACACTAGAAAAGTAATGGTAGTCTATGCGTAGTGTTTTGTTGTTGTATTTATAATCGACACATATTGGTTATCACACGAATGTAAGACTATTACTATCCCATTGAGTTGGTTGGATATGATAGGTAGAAGTTTGTGGTAATAAATGAAGTGGACAGGAGTCATGTATACAGTTTGTCAATTTACTGAATAGTGTGAAGTGGTCCGTGGTTGTATTTAGTAGTAGGTTGATTTTGCCGTACGTGAATAAACCAAGACAGGTATGTTATTATTTGTCGGTTAGACCAGTTTGGTTATATTATGTATATGATATGATATCAACAATGTAGATTACTTTATATCGAGTGAGAGATATGCAGAGATTGAGTGTAGATTGTGGAGTCGTAATGTAGGTAAGGATGGTTACAAGTCCAATATACATAGACTAGTTATAAAATTGTCGTGAAAAGATGTTTTGACTAGAATGGATGTTAAGCCGTAAATTCATGGAGACCAAGAAAATTATAATATGTATATCGATACTGATGTCATTAATATTTTATACAGAGAATTATGTTTCTTATTAGCGGGTATATGATGGGTGAAAGGTGTTATAGAGACTGAGTGTGTTGTGTGAGAAACGCCAATATGTTGATGTTGATATGTTAATGTAAAAATTTGCAGTTAATGAGACAAGGACTTGTTTTTTGCGTACCTATGTGGTATTGTTGTATTATCTTTTGAGGTAGGAGTCTTGTGTGAATAAGTTCACCAAGCAAAAGTTGTCATACAAGATAACAAGTTAAATGACATAATGACGTTGAGCTTGTCTCGATTGTAACAGGGAGAAGTATAAATTGCCCACGGAGTAGTGGTATAATGAGTGTGAAAGATTTGTAACGGATAAAGCGCTGGGTGGTGGTAACAGAAATATAAATAGAGAGAATTATTTGTCGATTTGTAATAAAATTGGAAGTTGAATGTTGGCATCCCAAAAATGGGTGGCGGTTATAGTTGCGTACTTCCATAAAAACTGATAATAAGTTCCTTTGTGGAAGAAGTGTGCGCATGTGGATCGAATGAGACATGATACTGAATAAATGAGAGGGAGATGATAGGAATTTATCCTGCTAGTGGACAAAGGAAGAGATGGCTATTATTTTATTATCTAGATGTTTCCTGCTTCGTAAGAAATACAATCGGAAAAATTAAATCTTTTCGAGAAACAGTACTGGATAGAAAGGTTATGCAGTCAAATGGCATGTATGGGATAAAAGTATTTTGAGATGATCAAACATTTAGATGTAATGCCCATTAATTAAATGTACGAGTAGCTGAAATGATTTAATGGAGTATATGTATGGTGTATGCAGGTCGATGTTATTTTGTGTCAGTATGTTGTGAGTTCGTCAAGGAATTATAATGTTTGATATTAACAAAAGCAGGATTCGGATGTCATCGATGATGAAAGGAAGAATATTATAATAATAAAGTAGAGAAAACTAAAATGACGGGAGCGTATAATAAGAAGAAAATTCTATGATATAAGTAGGAGGCGTTTTGAGTGTCCATACATTATTGCAAATGTGGGAATGATGAAGATGAGTTTAACAATGACGATAAGTTTGACAAATATGGATAAATAAAAGTAAATGGTTAAATATAAGTAAACGGGTTGTCGGTGAAAATCATGGAATGTAGTAATATAATCGGAAGAAGGGTATTGATATAGAATAGTTAAATGTGCGAAAAATATAGTGAAAGAACGAACGACGCTCGGTATAGTAGACATATCTGAGACACGATGATAAAAATGCTAATCAGAGAAGGGGTTAGGTGGTAATGCGGTGGAGCATGTCACATCTGGCAAAAAAAAAAAACTTGTTAGGCAAATGAAGACCAGGATAATTTAATCAATGATTAGTAATGTGTCTGTTCCTGTTAGGAACGATCTGGTCATCTAAATAATGTGACTGTGTTACTCATGGTGGTTTAGATAAGTAGTAACAAGTTTTGTGTCGGAGACAGGATATTTGCAAAGATGAAGAGTGGGGTATAAGTAGGACATGCTACGGTTGGTCATCTGACTATCTTTCTTTGTTCGTGTTTGTTAATGGGAAAAAGGTATAATACTAAACGTACATGAGAAGGTGACGAGACTGCTACTGCCAAAGGATTGGTGTGAGGCATTATTTGCATGTGTCCTGACTGTTTTTATATGCGTGGTGGTTGAATTCTTAGAGATGCTTGTGTTTTTATATAAAATGGACAAGTTTATCATTTTGCTGTTGTTAAATAGAGTATATTATGCTGACATATCTTTGTATAGAAAGACGAACTGTAGGAAGGTAAAAAGTGGTGGTTGGTAGATATATTGAAATGATTCAATCGGGCTGAATATTATACCTATCTCAGGTAAAATGGTAGTATATCGTGCATGAGGATTTTGGTGGCTATAGGTATGTCGTTGTGAGTTTAATTAATGATCGCTTTTAAAGATGTCATATAATTTGGATCGTTTATATTCAAATAGCATTTGGAAGTAAAGAGGTTAGAGGCAAAGTGGTGGTCTGGGTGCAAGATGTTTTTAGTTGTATTGCAGGTGGACAATAAAAATGTTGCCTATTACGTTGTTGAAATTGAAATCCGGAAAATATTTAAGTTTAACGGAGGATCATTCTAATTCCTATGGTAATATTATAACCTTCTGTTGTTTGAAATTATTAATATTATAAAATTGTTATTTGGCTGGCAATAGGGTTTCACAAAATATAAAAGTTTGCAATAAGGTAGCAAGAACGAAGAAACGTCTGAATTGTTGCAGGAATGAGTGTGGGCTGGTAAGCTCCTCATTATTTGTAACAATGGAACGTAAAATAGTGTTACGCAATTAATAACGGTAAATATAACGATGGTTAGGATATACGGCGTGAAACCGTCAATAATACTGCATATCCAATAATTTCATGGAACTAGCTTGGACTTTTATAGTATTACTTGAAAAGACGAACTGATGATATGACGTGGTACAAAAGAGATAGATAGTAGATATAGGAGCTGGAAGAAAAGGAAATCAATTATTGTTTTTGTGTTATCCCCCAAAAATAATGTTTAAAGATAATTATGTTCCAATGGAATAATTTAGAAAGCTGCAAGAGGCTGTCCATGTTTGAAATATGTATAAAATAAAAGAGGTGTGATTCAAATGTAAGCATTGAGAAATTGGCTACAAGATAAGAATGTAGGAAGGCACTGATGTAGCTATAGATCAAGAGGCGGCAATATAATATTCAGTTAAGACGGGGGAATGTGGGTTTGAATTAATTAGTAAATGTGTAAGAGTCTCATGTGAAGTTAATTCATAACTAAAAGTGAGGATAGAGAACCGAGAGATACAGTATAGGTCATTTATATGGGCGATAATGGACGTATAGAAATGGATAGTTGTAATTTGTGAAGGATTAGTGCGGATGGCAATACAGGCCTATAAGGATGAGGAGGACAAAGGCGGAAATAAGTTAATGGATAATTTATAGATCACAAAAACCCGATTTTATGGAGCCTAATCAAGAATAGAATATCCTTCATGAACTAGAATAAAAATAGTAACTGAGAATATAAATGCCATATGTAAGAAATTTTAATGGAGATAGATAAATACTATAGTAAATTATGTTTGCGAGGATTCGATTAAAAATAGAACTGGTATTGTTTGAGAAAAAGTTCCGAAATATATATAGGAAAGTGTAGGGGCATAATCGTAATAATACAACGGGTGTAATGTGTTGAGAAAATCCACAATTGGTTGGAATTGATACAATCTTGCTGAGAATTTAGAAATAAGAGTTGTACCACCAAGTGATAAACGAATAATTAGCTTCATTAAAAAGTGTAATTAGCAGACGTTAAGGAAGAAAAAGTCCTGAGGCGAGGATTCCTGTAGCTATATGTCGTCGGTAAATAAACTTGACTATTAGCTTTAAACATGCACTGTACGGGATAGAAATCGTTGTAATTAAAAATGTGCAAAATGTATATGTAGGCTAGGATATAAGAATGTTCCGTAGTGTGAAAGTCTATTTGCCAGGTAATAACACGCGCAATTGTAGACTAGAAGAGTGTTGGTACGAAAGAAGAGGAATCGTTGAATATAGAAATTGGTAACTGTTTCTCGGTGTTTAGAAAAAGGGGAACAATTTAATTATAGGATCTATGAATGGTGGTCCTAATTGTTCCCAAAAGAAGAAAAGACCAACTGCAACGAGAAATTACCTAAAATAGATAGAAAAGCCGAGGTAGATAGTAAACGCTTCATTTTCTATAGTTAGCATGTAATAGTCGTTCGATGGGTTATGTGTGGTGGAATAATAAGAATGTTATTTGGCGATAGGTATAATGGATGTTGGCATTGAGTAACTGATAATAGTTACAATAAAAACTATCCGATCGTTTGATGTACAATTAAATAGGATTCGAATTTGTCGTCCTGCATAATATCTTATGTGGTAAAATAACAAGTAATGTAATTTGGATTGAAAGAGTTACTTATTGCAGTATACTAATTGAGTAGTTCTAATTGAGTTACTCGTGGATGAATATTGGAGATAAAATGCTTAGAATGTGTCGTATAAAGAAGGATGTTCTATATTATCCAATCAAATATTATGCAGTGTAATACCATATAAAACATATTATAATTATTACGATATTTTGAATGTAACAGTGATTTATTTGATGTGGAGTGGATATTTAGTGGTTGTGAAAATATCCAATTAATGAGAAAGGTATAGACTGGTGACCAGCGGGTATATAAAATAGACATAATTGCATCAGATAAGTATGAATCAAAGTGGTTCAATACAGAAGTAATCGAGAAATACAATGATCATTGGAGCCCGAAATCTAATTATGTAGTAAACGTGGGATATGTATGTGAAATAGTTTCGGCTAAGAAGCAATTGCTGTTTACAAATTAGAAATATTTCGAAACAATGAATAGTATCAAGGTATGTTTGTCGAATGATGTTTATATTTGTCATCATCTTTGCAGAGGCTAAATTTCCTATCGGAGACAACCGATTTGAGAGACTGAAGTTAGAGGAGGTTGGAGCATGGAAACAGTAAAGATGTGTTCCAAAAATTAGAAGTATCTATATAATTAAGAATATGGTGAGTATAAATATGGTACGATTGCACTAAAATGTAATTCTGACAGGGCAACTGGTCGAAAATTCAATGAGAATGACATAAAGAATTTGGGACTTGAAATTATGGATAGGAATGCCAATAAAGTCGAGTTGAAGGAAACGATCACGTGAGTGTTGTATATCAATTTTGAAACCTTAAATAGAAAGAAAGTTGAAAGTATAGGTTCTATATTATGATGATGGTATTTGAGATAAAAGGACTGTAAAGATGGAGCAGGTGATGGCTGATTCATCGCCGAAGGCAATCCATAAGCATAAAAAGTTTTTGCAGTAAGTAATTGAAAATATTTTGCCAATTAAAATTCTTTCTAAAAGAGTCTTTAGTATGATTTGGGATGTAGCTGGAACTATCAATCTAGTTTTGTTTGTGAGTATAGAAAAGAGTTCCGGGATTATGAGTACCGAAATGGGCCAGAGTTAAATGTGGCCAAAGGCGGAGACGATCCAACATTGCCGTCAAGTTGGGATGAGGTAATATCGTATTATGAAGAGAAAACGGTCATAATCCCTAGAGTGTATGGTATATACTGTAATTGAACATATAGGAGGTGGAGAAGGCGAATTTATTCGTTGCTTGTCGGAGAATACCCATAAGGCGAAACGTTCGTCCCACGGAAAAGGAACCGAATGGAATCGGGTTGGGGGACTTAATACATCGGCATAATTCTTTATCAAAATGTACTCAGAGACAACGAGGAGGAAGAAGAAATAAAGGAAAGCGACGGGAACCGAGGCCTATTTTGGATGCTGAAACTGGACAGCCAATGAAATTGCCGTTGAAACATTTCAAAAAAT
>JABASI010007123.1:0-10104 GCA_019776505.1 Tomocerus nigrus
TATGAGTTGTGTACATGTATAAATTGTGAGATAGCCACTTATTGTCATGTGTATACAAAATATAATTAGCCTAATGATGTGTAGAAATAAGTAATAATTTACTAATTATTGTGCATTCTTCGTTGAATTCGAAGTATCTCTGACAGTACGACTGTGCTTTATGTTGGTATACGCTGTTTTCAGGAGCTCGTATATACTATTATATACATATTATAGGAAAAACAAGCAATACTTTTTTGAAGTTCTTCAAAAATCCCATTTGCTAGATGGAGAAGAACAGTGACGTTGATACAAGTAAAAATGGGAGACGGTAGAAAGGTCCGATTTTGGTCTTCGTATAAGAGAGGAGTCTATTCTGGATGAGGGTAGTTACAGAGTGCAAAGGGACTGGTTGTGGGCCAAGTTTCCTTTGCAGCTGTAATGCAATGAAAAGTACCTAACAAAGATTTGCGCTACATATACCTTTCCCATTCATAAGTAGCTCTTTCCACTAAACAGAATAGCAGACAGAATTGCATACAAAGGCAGGCCATCCTTAACAGAAATCAGATTTAGAATTCAGCATCCTCTATTTATCTCATTGTAGGATAAGTAGCTACTATATAACTGTATTAGAGCTTCAATGGCACACATAACAGAAGATAAAGCGTAATACAGAAATCTAAACATGCTCTTTAATCCAACAAATACATGGATTAGTTGTATGTAGCATGTAGCATCCTGTAGTAAACGCGTTACATTATACAGGGTGATCAAAACCATATGAGTTTCGATTGACGCTGCTGTTTCATCCATCATACTGCTAAATTGTGAGATGGCCTTGAAAAGGCTTTTAAGGGCAAATTACATGCAGAGACAAAAATAGAAATTGTTTCCGTGTCAATTTACGTGAATTCAGAGAATGTGTCACATTTTAAATGGCCACCCTGTATGGTAGGAACTCCTGTGCAAAGAAACTCTGTTCTGTGCCAATATATTTGTGGTAGGCATATCGTGGAAGCAGAATGGACGTATGGACAGCAGAGAAAGAGAAAGCAGTATGCTTTATCAATTGGGAATAGGGGGAGAGAGAGGGAGAGAGGATGAGAGTCTGGTGGTGGTTCCGTTGGATAGTGGTTTGATTTGGTCTGTGGAGATGAGAGGAGCTGTGGAGAAAATCCCAGCTTGAGAGATAGGATTAATGGCAACATGCATTTCATTTGACTAAATGCAACTAACTCATCTATCTTGTACGGTTCAGTTCCTATTGATTACCCTGATAATCCCATTCAGCATCTCTCTCTTCGTCGTCCCCACTCCTATGCTCAGCAACTGCGAGTATGCTGAATAGCTCTTGTATAAATATTTAACCAAACCAAATACTAACAGTTTAGCTAACTACTCGTACTACTTACTTACTTCAATAGTCGCACTACTTCAATCTCCCTCCTAATGATTTACCTAAGCCTCAAAGGTCCTTGTGGATTGATATTCAGACGAAAAGTAATTTCCTGCATAAAAAGAAATCTTTTTAATGAATCAATCTAGTCATATTTACTTTCAGTAAGAGTAGTTTTCAAGGAATTTCACCTATTCACTGCAGGGAAATTAATTTCTGTATTTTCAGCATACGTTTTATTCATAAGGACACGTAGCCTTTCTACGTGACTCACATGGAAAGGATTAGAACCTACATCTTAGGATGATGTAGGATGCCTACCTAAAATTAAAATCCATACATTTGTGCGTAGCCATACTTCTTACTCGAATTGTATTGCAATTTGTGAATCTCGACGCTTTGGGTGGAGGCTAAGAAAATGGAAAGAAACTGAATACTCAATACTCGCAACATTTGGAGCTCGAATGAAATAGCTCAAGGAGCAATTGTAGCAATCAGCTCATTCCCAATAAACCTATAATTTAGTATTTACTACAGTAATAGTTTTCTGCTAATTAACGCTGCGTAAACTTGTGCAGTATTAATTTAACGAGTTGGAATCATAGCTCATAGCCACTCCTTTCACTATGTTAATTCCTTGTATTTTGTTATTGGCAAAAGTTAATCAGAGCCTAGAGTTTTGGAACTACAAAGTCGTTGTTACATTTTTTTTCAATTTGATCAGCAAAACAATCGTAAAAGACAGTTATATCTCCGAATTAAAAACCAAAGTGAGAAAAAGAAAGTTCAGTTTTAGCTTTCCGGGAAGACCAACAACGACTTTATAGCTCCAAAACTTCGGGCGCCAAAATAATAATGTTAAAAAAATTCGTGCTATGGATCGCAAGGAGTATAATATATTTATTAGCAATCGTTAGAAATTGACTTAGAAATTATAATTAGATGGTTGTCATCTTGGGATAAATTATTGTGTTCGCTGAGCTAAAAACTTAGAATATTATGAGAAAATCGTGTATGAGATGGCTGGGAGGCAGATATAGGTGTGCACTTGCCTTCCGTTGGTTAAGGAGTAACAATATCTCACAATTACAACAAGCGCATTGTATTTGAAAAGCAAAAGTTTGCTGCTCAAAGTAGTAACTAATGTTAGAAAGTCCTCGGAACTCATGAATGACTGCTTCCATTACGGCGAACAAATAACAATACAGCAGCAGTGATTTTATGTCGGCTGCTTTGCTTTCTCGTAAGAAGCTTGGGGCACACTGTGGCTCCACTACTTTAACAGAACGACAAAATAAAGACGGACAGACAGCCTCAGTTGCAGCTAGTCGTAATTTCGAAATTATGCTCTGTGAACCATAACCATTTCTTTAAATCAACATTTCCCCATTAGCAGCAGCTCCGAAGGAGAATGGGGAAAAGTTTCAGGAAGACATTTACTTTGCTTTCGTGAATTCACGGCTACGCTTGCTGCTTTGGATGCAGAGCTGCCAGTGTACTAACAATAAGTACGCTACATGCTTTCTGCTACGAAAGGCAAGTGCTCAAGGGCTGCTCTTTTATATCTCACTACCCTCACTTTCTACTGATTGTGAGTGAATAAATAGCGAGCACACTTGAAAATCCTAATGAAGAAATGAGATGAAATGGAAATAAGTTCTGCCTGCTCTTCTCTGATCTTCAGTTAAGTAGAAAGGATTTAAGAACAAAAACTCGAGCCGGGTGGTCGATGCGATGCATTGCAACTTGCAACTATATACTTCACTTGACATTACTTCCTTTCATGCCAAAAGGGAAACACACTCATTTCACTTCCTTACTTAATGAAACCTAGGAGTACAAAACGGTGAAACGCAGACATGCAAAGTTAGCCGGGGCACCAAAGCCAGAATACCCGAAGAATGTAAGAGAAACGTTAGCTAGTTGAGAGGACTAGACTAAAATAATTAGAGTAATTAGTCATAACAGTAATTTTTCCCTGAAAAAGCAATTATCTTATGAAGAACCTTATGCCATGGTGTTGCAAATTACTGTGTGGTAATGCTGGTACCGTAATGACAAACAAGTAGTGAGTCCATGTGTTTGATCATACATGCCGTGCTGCTGGCTACAGTCAAATCAAAACAATTATACGCATATTATTTATTTACTAGCTTAGAACCTGATAGTTCTTTGCTTGAAAAAAGTTTTTCCTACATTACTGGCTCACCAAAGAATTTTAATTTCATTCAAACACTGCTATATGGTTCTTGTGGATATCTGTACCACTTTCTGCATAAGTTCTACCACCGTGTAGAATTCGGATGTTCTAACCCGTACCTTACCTTACCATAAAATCTTTACCATTTATTACGTGTCACTTACCACAGCAGACTGGGACATCAGGTACCAGCCACTTTCACATCGTACAGTTCGTTTGTTTTGTGTGCATAAGACACCAACTATACTAACACGTCTACTCTATTACTATGTAATATGACTATACTTACACATATCCAAATCCAAAACAATTGGAAAAGGACTCTCCTCCCACTATTGCTTGAGAACAAAAGAATTTGTATCTACCCGACCGACTCTACGAGAAGGTGTCCGAGATAAAGTTAAGTAGAAATTGCTATTGCAGTCAAAACATTATTATGTAGATGTAAAGAAGCAAACGTCGAATGCTGTGCGTTATGGTAGCTACTCTTTCGTAGAGCTTATATTGAGTCGAGTCCAAACATTTGGTGAAAGCTTCTCATTGTATTTTTTTCATTATTGTCTACCCCGAAAGGAATATCAATAAGGAATATAAAAATTCAGCCTTTGGCTGACCAATGGCTTCAGTCAGAAATATTGATATGAAATAACTTGATACACGCGTCTGGTAAATGTCTTAGATTGTTAGTAGATATCAAAATGAACTCATTCAAATGGATGAAAGACAAAGAAACAATTGCTTGTCGTCACAATGCTGTTGGTTAATGGTAAAGATAAAGGATCAGCGTGTTTTACCATAAAAGAGAGAGAGTGACAATGGATGATTTTGTATTTGGTGGGATGCATTCGCTGTGGGGTTGATTTGATAGTTGCGTTTTATGAATAGATGAAGAAAATGAATGTATATTTGGTTACATTATCTTACATTATCTGACTGCGTGTCTTGGCAGGTTTCCTCCAAACGAGCAGTCAGCAGGGGAATTTTGCCATAATGGATGTAGTAGCGGCGCTGAATTGGATCCGAGAGAATGCGGGAGCTTTTGGTGCGGATGTGAATCGTGTCACTCTCCTGGGACATCGAACTGGAGCCGTTCTAGTCAATTTTCTAATGCTCGCACCTGTAGCTACAGGCAAGTTGCTCAGCTTGAAAATAAAATGACATCAATTTCAGTGGCAGAAAGGAAGGTATTATACGGTAGATAGCTGGCCGCTTAAGTATACACAAAATGCCCGAGAGAGATCCTGAATGCTTTCAATGCTACTGCTCCTACTGCTGAGCTGTGGAGGACGAGAAACGCTAAAAATACATAAATGATGGAAGTCGGAGTAGCAGCAGCAACGGAGTGTAGATGTAGATTAGTCTCCAGGTCTCCCGAAGACAATGCAGTGTGCAGCTCGCCAACTTGTGGAATTAATAGAGCGGAGAACATCTCGTTATTTTGTTATGGGCAAAGTTGGGTAGTGGGAGTGTGTGTGTATGGCTATTAATCACATGAAATGTCACAGATGTTGGTTTAAATTAAAGGTAGCGGAGAGGCAGTAGAATTCACAATGGGTCTTGTTCTGAATTTGAGCAGAGCTGTTTCAACGTGTGATCCTGCTGAGCGGGTCTTCTTTGAGTCCGTGGTCTTTCCAGCGTCACTCGAAGAACAACGTACGAAAACTGGCCCAATTCTTGGGGTGCCTGAAAGAAAAGAGTTCTGGAGGTTCATTTGCCACATCTGTTCACAGTCCCCATCAACAGGGCCGACCCGGAGGAGGCTCCTCTTCCGCGGCCGTGTCCGATGCATCGTCTGATATGGGGCCTTGTCTCCGACAGATCCCACTAGACCAATTGCTGTCAGCCGTCACTTCTCAGCTGCTGCAGCCCCGGTTCCTGCCCCGCTTCGGCCCTCTGATAGATGCCACTGTTGTCAAATCTGATTTCGTCGCCGAGATGAAAACTGACAAGGACGGCTATTTCTCCAGCATTCCGCTCCTCATCGGAACGGCCTCTGTAGAATCCTTCGGGGAGCTCAACACCGAAGATATTGAAGATGGAATTTCTGAACTGAAAAGAGATAGAATTCTAAGAACTTTTGTCCGAAATGTGTTTGTGTTCCATTTAAACGAGATTTACTCGACTATTAAGAATGAGTACACCGACTGGGAGAAACCACGAAAAGATTTCGTGGACGTGAGAGACTCCATTCTAAATATTTTGAGTGATGGCCTTACAGTGGCTCCATTGATACAAGTCGCTAATATTCATGCTAAAAAGGAAGATAGCAGAAAAGAAGCCAAAGCCAAATCCTATTTATTTCACTTCCTCTATGAAGCGGACCATTCGGTTTATCCTAATGTAAATTACTGTTATCATGAATCAGGGAATAATGATTGCTACAAATATGGGGATTCTCTCCCTAAATAATTAATTTCTTTTTTTAACAGCGCATTGGGAGTATCAGTGAAGACCTTCTAGAATTTTCAGTAGGTCATGCACTTCTAAGTAAGTTACATAATGAAAAAAGTCTTCCGCCATATTCTGCAAATGATGCCAAAGTGTCCAAGTCTCTGGTTCAGTACATAACAAATTTTATTATTTCAGGGTAAGTCGTTTTAAAATAATCCTCAAATTTTCAATTGTAAGACCAGCCAAACTTTACCTCCTAAGAGTATAAAATGGGATATACATGTATCGTCTACTAGATAGGTACGTCTGTATCAAAAACCAACGGAAAGATTAACATTATATTGTTAGCACGAACGATGACAAATAAATTAGAAAGCAGGTGGAAAAGCTTAACAGATATTACTAGACTAGGTCGACATATTAGACTGAGAAAAGTTGGAAGTGCCTTGCACAGAACACATTCTACTGTAAATGATGCCTATATTATTATAGCTTGAAGGTGACAGAAATATTCATGACAATATTTTGAACTTTGAACAAAGAAAACATCAAAAATAATGTAATATGTAAGAGGGAAAATTCCAGATTTTCTGTGTTTTTGCTATTTATCTTTGAAAGTTATGCTTATGAGCTTTGCAAAGGATTTCCATTCCAATAGAATCGAAATCAACATAATATCCTATTTAGTCACGTGAACGCCATACTTAACAGCGATCGATTTAATGTCTTTCCTAGTGAAGGTTGTCCTGAATATTTTTACATACCTAGGTATATATTTGTTTTCAGCCTCTGTACCTGTTGTAGTTTTTCAATTATATTTTATGTATCCCTCGGAGGCGTAGACTTTTATAAGACTGGCTCATTCTTGTATTTCAACTGGGCATATGTAAAGAAAATTAGTGAGGACAAAATGGGGCTTGGCACCAACGCAATAATGTCTTAAAATTGAAAAACGGCGGAAACAATTTCGGACAGTAAAAGCCCGAAATTAAATTAGGTAGACATTAAGATTATATTGCGTTGGGGTGATTCCAAGGAAGACACATAAAATATATCAATGTATTAGCATAGTAAACGAGGAGTAGGGTTGATGGGATGTTTTATAGTTCTGGTCTGGTGGACATAAATTTGCTTGTAACTCGATCTTTTATCGTTAGTTTACTACATACAATTAGTGACTTATCGTCTACTTGTGGTGTACACGATTCCGTTGAAATTAAGCCGTCGTACGGAGACTGTTACGAAAAGAGGAGAAAACAGGCATTTATTTTGTAAAGAATTTCGGAGTTGTGGCAGCCAAGTCTCTTCGTATGTATCCTCTTGACTTAGTATCTCTTCAGGGCTTTAATATCCTCTTAGACTAAGCGTCGCTTGGTTCGTTTGAAACTCTCGGGAATGTCCACATGAATTTGGGACGCAATTGAACTTGTCACAATGGAATTAACTTTTAGGCTATAGTGTTCTGTCTGTGCCGCAGGGATCCCAACAGTGGCTATGATGGATCGTCTGTTGAAGATGCTCAACTCCCATACTGGGATTCGTACGACCCCATTAATCAATTTTATTTGGAAATCGGTGAGTCCCGTCTAACTTACTTACTCCGTCTTATCACTAACCTACTCGGAGTCATCTGTCTATTTATGTACACAGTGATTCTCCTTGCAATAAATACTTAACATCCATACATCTGCACAATATCCCTGCCTCTTGTCTCTCACTTTTCCTTCCTTCCCGCTTCCCTCGGTTTGTTGAAAACCACACTGTATCTTTAAATTACTTGTTTCTCCAGTAATTCCTTCTCCCGTTGTTTACTCAAGCTAAAAGATTATCTCCAGACTAGACTACAACATCCAAACTACTGAAATTAGGTATCAACTTTCTAACAAAGTCCTTCGTTAATATACTGTGGTTTCGTCGGCGCAGGGAGAGGAGATGCTTATTACTACTTTCCCAAATTAAGTTGTCTAACTAACCTCTTACTTTTGTCATTTTGTGTCTGAATAATAATCCTATCTACCCGGAACATCCTCGTAATTTCTTTTCGTTCCTAATGGAGTACTCACAATGTACATTGTAGCCGCAAGGACATAATGTTGATTTTGTTGAAAATGCAATTTTGTTTCTGAATAATAATCCTATCTACCCGGAACATCCTCGTAATTTCTTTTCGTTCCTAATGGAGTACTCACAATGTACATTGTAGCCGCAAGGACATAATGTTGATTTTGTTGAAAATGCCGAAATACCAATTGAGCATGATGAAATCGAAGTAGACAAAAAGTATTACAGGTTAACTTGCAAAAAAGTATTTGCTCTATTATTGTGGACACTGAGCCTTCTGAGCTTCTTTGTTTTTTATATAAAGTGATATGGATGTAATTTCCGGCTATGGGAATGTAATGGCAAAGAGTGATAGCAGTTTACTTACAAGGTGCAGGGTGTTGTTCCACCGAGCAATTTTAGGGTAACTGCTTGTAGCGAGAGATCATGCATCTCGCTTTGTCCATAGCCAGGCCCTAGTGCAAATTTTTCGAGAAGGAGCTCAGACTCAGACGGTTCAATCTTGTGCCCATCACAGCTCAATGGATAATAGAGGGGAATGAGAAATAATAATGTTAGCCTTAGCGGGAAGGCGAGTGGGTAAAGCGAGAGTAAATTCTAGTTAAAGGATGTAAAGCTTCGGCTAAATTATTATTCCTACGAGTGAAATTTGAGTGAATGACTTCAGTGCCTCTGCCCTCGCCCGCCCGTCTCTTGTTATCCGTAATGGGAAAAACTCCTTTCCCGTGCAGGCCGAGAACACTATCTCCACGCTAATGTCATATGGGAAATGTTGAAAAATGTAATGAGGATTTCAGTCTTTTTTGTCTCTTTGCCTTTTTTTCGCTTTCCTTCGTCCGTGGACGTTGCTGATCCTGCTCCCATTACGTACGATGCCATCGCACGATGCAATTCCGCTCCCTTGCTTGGCATTTGGAAGGTGGGGAAGAGCCGAGGATGAGAAGCCATTACAGAGGACATAAGATGGCCCTGTGGTTGAATCTCGGTAACGTAAATACTTTTATAGCAAACCTTAGCAGGCAGCCCTATTGACATATTATTATTATTATATTTTACCTATACCCCCAAGTACTAGCTCAGACCAAGCATTATATTACAAAGTCAATGGTGGAACTATGATTCAAATTACCCAAAGAAGCGTAAGCGGCATAGATCCTCCAGGCCCATCACTCGTACTTCCTACCATGAATATTGTTCGGACGAAGTTTTCTTGGTGCATACTTATTATCTGAACGACACTCGTTCAGACCTTTTAATACCGTTGAATTTTGAAAGAAAAAAGATGCTACAAGTTTATTCTACTGGTCACTTTGCTACCTTCTCCATTATATCAAATCACCTTTGTTATTTTTTTCTCATATTCGAGTTCACATCCAGATATACCTAGGTATACAGTATACTGTTTTACAAACCTCCGGCTAGGAGACAACCTAAATACCTACTACTACCTACTGGTCACTTTGCGACATAATTGTAATAGATGTACTACTTATATGTACTAAGGGTGAGACTGTGAGACAGTCCAGACCAACCATATGACTTTCACCATGTAAATTAGATGTCGACTTTTCAGACCTTGCTAGCATGACTAAAATATTTTTTTCACCTTTTCCTTCCTATGTCTTGCAAAAGCGAGAAAACAGTTTGGGATGCTATTTGGGCATGAAAATATGCAATAGAATTTACATAGTGAAAGTACTTAATAGGAAAGGTCTGGGCTGACTCTGGGCTAATTTCAGGCGTCACCCAGTAAAGTATCACTATTACAAACCAGTCGCTAAAAGAAATCGTAACGATCATCGCGATTTCATAGCTACCTCTAAATCTTAGTTGAATGTAGCTACTACATCACAACGATTAAATCGCTAAAGTCGCCATTACAAAAATTAAGCGACACTCGCAACGAAATCGGAGCTACAATTTCGATTACTGAGCTATCGCCATATTAGGGCTACGGACGCCATGTTATAGAAGTCGAAATCATAGCTACAATAGCTAGTGCTTGCTACATAGCTATTGTAGCTATGAATCCACTGAAACATTGACCGTCTCTTCAATAGCACATTTTGCTCTG
>JABASI010007124.1:0-10103 GCA_019776505.1 Tomocerus nigrus
TCTCCCTTTTTCTTCCCCGCTCCCTGTTTTATAGTGAATTTTCGGCTTCGCCGAAAATTCACTGGTAACCTGGTTACCAGGTTACCAAGTTTTTTCCACCAGCGTTATTGACACTAAAAAAATTAATAATAAAAAATTGCCTTTGCATGAAATTGAATTAAAAGTATAACAACAAATTCTAATCTTATTATGGCTATGACTTTGGCATAAAAATGTGTGCAATTGCTATAAGTACATACTTTTAAGTTTTACCTACCTACTTACATTACTCATTATAACATACTGCATATTTTAAATTAAAGAATACATCCAAAAATCAAAACCCAGAAGTGGTAATACTTATACTTACAAAACAGTAAAGGAAAGCAAATTAGTAAACTCACATTAAGAACTTGAATCTTATAATGTTGGACAGCGTGAGTGATGAGATTACGAGATGTACCTACACAATAGATTCTGCTTCTTTCTTTTAGGGTGTCATTATTATCGCTCATTTTGTATGTATATATTCATAGGTTCCAAATGAATCTATTTAATTGATATAATAATGCTAATATATTCATCTAAGCTATGTATCTATGCATGTGTGTTTCTATATCGATCATGCATAAGGAAAGTGGGGAACGAAGAACGAGAAAAATTTGCCATCCTCTCAAGTTCACAATTTAGAAGAAGAAACAACATCTCTAGAATTGTTTTGCCTAAAAGGGAGATTTTTTGTGTCTTTTTTGCTATGTCCCTCTCATGAATTAATGGGATATGCGAGTAACTATAGAAGGCCCCAATTATCTTGTAAAGTGAAGATCTAGAATAAAAAGTGTAGCAAAAGAGATCATCGGATTACAAATGCAATTGAACGTAAAAATCGTCTTTTCTGGCTGGCGACCTTCACAGTCTTGATTTGAGCTAGTCGACCAGATTTTGGGTGTGGTGACTGTCCCAACAACAACCGCAACTCCCTTTCTATTCAACACGATCCATCTAATAATATTACATTACGTATATCTCTAATAGGAAAGAGATGCAGGCTCATCGGACTCCAAAAAAGACAAGATCGACGCACACATCCTTTTTTCATCACAACATCCTTTTTTCATCACAAATTCCGCATTCCGGATCGTTGAGAAGTTCATTCTATTAATTAGACCACTAATGCCAAAAGATATACAAGCACAAAGCCCACCACACCACACTAGACGCTTATTCATTTTTATTCTTAACAATTTTCCTACCTGACGAAACAATTCTTTAATACAAATGGGCATGGTCTTTTTATTCTCCTGTTTCATGAACACCTTAGAATAAACTTGTTAGTCTAAAGAGTAATGAAAATTCCAGTAGGATTTCTGATGCAATAATATTCCTGAGTTTTGCCAGCTCAACTATGCAAAAATATTCTGATCAGTAATTTTATTGGGGAACTGTCTCGTGCAAACAATCCAGAAAGATCATGGGGTGGAGTTTACGATCCTTTTAATATAAATAGATGCTCATTTCATTACCCTCATCAGTCCAGTTACAACACAGGTCTACAAATCACATTCATCATGTTCAAGTTTGTAAGTGAAATATTTTTGGATACTGACAAAGTTTTCTTATGAGCAATTTCAATATATTTATGAAAACTTACGGAGATTTTTCACATGGAGACTTAAGGATTTTGTTAATTTGTGGAAACTTCCTATGGGGACTTCAAAATTTCAAATATTTATTGGAAATATCTCGATATTTTCTAATGGGGACTTCAAAATTTTAGTTATTGGAAACGTCAGGAGATTTTCTTGAGGGGATTTCAAAATATCAAACATTTATTCAAAATCTCTCGAGATTTTCTTATGGGGAATAATTTGTGGAAATTTTCTTATAGGGATTTTTAAAGATTTCAAATATTTTTGAAAACTTTCGTGGTTTTCTTGTGTGGCAATTCAGAATTTGATTAATTTGGTGCTTTTCTTCCGGAGAGTGGAAATTTATAAGAATTTCTGTGGTTTTCAGGTCGTTATCGCTGCCTGCCTCGTGGCATCCTCCCAAGCCGGAGTCCTCGTCGGAGGTGGAAGCTTTGCTTCTTCCCCTGCCTTGGGAGCCCCTCTTTTGGGAAGCGTTACCCACACCGCCCCTGAAGTTACCGTCGTGAAGCAGCCAGTTGTTGTCGATCAACCTGAAATCAGATACAGAGCCGTCCCCACCGTAGTCCAAACCGCCCCAATCGTTAAGACCAGCGTTGTCCAACCCGTAGTCCAACAAGTCATCCAACCACAAGTCGTTCAACAAGTTGTTGCTCAACCACAAATCCTCACCAGAAGTGCCGTCGTTGCCCAACCCGCCCTTGTCAACGGTAATTGTTACTTTTTTTATTTCCAGAGTTCCATATTGTCCGGATGAAATTAAAATATTGTCATTTTATCCGTCCACATTGGACAATTTGGACAAAATGGCTATGGATGAAACCATCAAACTAGTATTTCATCCGGCCACCATGCAAAATGAAGGTGGATAAAACCAATTTTGTCCAATTAAGACCAGCCTCCTGATTTCACCCACCCGAAGTCCTGCGTATTTATATTTTTATGCTAGAACTGAAATTCTAAATATGGAATTATTTTATTTTACAGGACTCGGGTATTACGGTTACAACGGACTCGGATACAACGGACTCGGCTACAACGGACTCGCCTACAACGGACTCGGCCTTCACGGCCTTGCCTACAACGGACTTGGTCTTAATGGCCTTGCCGTCAATGGTCTTAACGGACTTGTCGCTCTTAAAAAGTAAACGTATAATATGATTAGGAATTCTAGCGAAATTCATTTTGTTACATTGTTAAATATTGGCCGCTTTAAATAAAATTATTTTTTAAAAAGCATGAGAAATCTTTCGCACCCTTTGTATCTATTTCATAATAATACAATATTCATATTTTCATAAGCTCATTAATAACAGAAAGTAAATATACACGACAATATAGTGCATGCATGGGCGTATCCACGAGGGGGGGCTCAAGTCCCCAACAAATTCCGGGAAAAAGAGGAAATTTTTATAAAAATAAGCGGAAAATACGAAAAATTGTCAGCGCTTCGCGCAGATTGTGTTAATTTTCACTCAATTTTGACTAAAAATCTCAAAATTAGGGCTAATTAAAAGTGATGCAAAAGTGAAGCCCCCCAGATGAATTTCCTGGCTACGCCCTTGGTCGTAATAAAGAATTGTAGGAATGATAATGATTTTATATTGACATGCTCGAAAAAAGGTAAGGTATAATTAAAATAGCATTTGCATGAGCAGATTACAATTAGCCTGCTTACTCATCAACAATCCTGTCTGCTGATGATGACTAAAGTGAATAGTGAATCCACTACCTGACATGACACATTCTGCCACGACGGATTGAATTACAAAATGGTGCACGAAACGCGAGTCTTTCCTTATAAATTCGTACTCTTGTTTTATTCCCATTGTGGATTAATCTGCGAGTTTTCTTTGGTAGGAAGTTGTTGGTTACGATGCGATTTTGAGCAGATTTTAAAGATGTACAAGAATTGTAATGTTATCTTCGTGTAAATTATGCCTGTAACTTCGTGGCTGCATTGTCATCTGCTCCACATACGTGGAAAACGTCGAAATCAAACTGCAGTCACCTGCACTTGAATACAAAGCAAGCTATATTGATACAGTTCGACAGTTCACTACTTCTGAGTCTATTTCACAGACACCTCGCTCGCCTCCCCGCCTGCCTGCCTGTTCTCTTTTCTATTAGCAATCATGTAAATTACTCAGAGCAATCCAAATGGAAGGCAGAGCATCGCACCGTGCATTCCTCTATCATCCTCCTCTATCGACAAATGCGATATGTGTAACGCCATTTGGTTTAACTTTTGTCCTAGAATCCAGTCACGGTAGGGAGCCGACTCAGAATTGCAAGAAGTGCATTCTTTCTAATCAAAAACTGTCGGGTGCTTTTCCTAGATTATTCTTTATCCAATATCTACAGCCGGCCTTCATAACTCTTCTCTCTCTCTCTCTATGCATTTTTATCCCCTGCACTGCACTACTACTCTCTGATATCCACGCTAATTCTATATCCAACTCCGTACATTTCCAGGGCCGGCTAGTTGGGCATTGTTACCCGGTGATCAAATTGAAATAGCACCCACACTAAGTTTTTTTTTGCATTTGTCACCAAATAAAAGTTCTCAAATGCCTGCATAAAATGCTTAAAATCCATTCTTCCGGGTTTTTGAATTCGAATCTAGAAACCAAGTTTATTTGCGAATTGTTTTACAACTCCAGGGACGGTATAGAGTGGAGGAAGCCTTTGGGCCCCTCGCACCCAAATCCAATAAGATATTTAAAGAAACGGTAAAAAATTACCAAAAGTTTCTAAATTTTGCAAGGTTTTTATGGATTTTTGGGGCATATTTGACTTTTTTTCGAGCAAAATTTCAGAATTTATCATTCTTGCTACGTTTCAGCCCGAAACTCAGTTTTGTGTACCCAGATTCGTATACCGTCACAAATAATGTTCAAACACAGGCGAAATTTTTAATTTATGCTTCAATTTTTGCATTGAAAGCCAAATAGACAAAATTAAGCTTTGAATTATATTATCGTCAGAACTAAGTAGAATTGCGGTATTTTCGCCAATTTTCTCGAAATAAAAATCCTTCATTTTGGCAGTTGTCCGCCCAGTGCACGTTCTGCAATGCAGTCGTGCCGGCACTGCACTCTTCGCTTACAATAATGCAATGGAGTCAGTCGGCCTAACAGACGATTATGAAGGTAGGAGGTAGGGTAGGAGTAGCGGAATGGAGTGAGAGTACCTAACTTAGCTCGTCAGAGATATTGGCAAACGATAACGGCTACGTTACTACAATTGCTTCTCATCATTTGTAAAACTTTATGAAACGATCAGAAAACTTAGATTCACCAAACTTTCTTCTGTCTGACAAAGTTTAGTTTTTAGAAACGGGTCTAGTCTGGCTAAAGCTGAAGGAGGGAGACAGAGAGAGAGAGAGGGTTGAGTTAAATCCTCGTGAGTTTTAGCCCAAGCAACGACCGCAACTACGGCAAAATATTTTAACTACTTCTGCACATGCATCCATTTATTGCCTATCCATATCCACCTAATAACACAACAGTGTCTGTAGAATCAATGCACCAAAAAATAAAAATTGCATTAAACGTAAGACCTAAATACCCGCCTTAGCTTTTTACAAAAACACATCGTGTCATTCTTTTATTGAGGACAATCGAATTTTCACATGCATTGAATTTATTTGCGCTGTAGTAACCTTTGAAATGTTCATATGCTGGCCAATTAGATTATAGTCAGCGATTCAGCATTATTATTAGCATGTAGCTTTTAGAAAAGTATGACATCATCTTCAACAATACGAAAAGAAAGTTGTTGTAGAAGTGCAATCTAAAGACGAAATTTTATCATATTTTGATGAATTAATACTGACCACATTGTGCTACTATGTCATAATATTAATAACTACTTATTATTGTATTAACATTGTAGTAGCCAAGTTGTATCTGGATATAATATTTGTAGAAAAAAAGATTTGGTTTAATTTACAGATAGGTTGCGTTGTTATCAGAAAATGTAATGTGGGTATATTGATACAATAAAAGTACCTAAATCAGGGTAAGTGTATGTATATGCGAGGCAGGGCAGGAAAACATTTTTGCATTTTCCAACGATCTTAAAATATTTTATGCTATGCAAAAAACATTTATCATATTTTGATGAACTTTGAGGTATTTACTAGATCACTTTTCCAAGACTAGATCTGAATAGACATGAGTTAAAAATTAAATCAGAGCTAGTTTAATTTACAGGTAGGTGACTGAATGTACCATCTGCATCTGTACCTATGTAGTATTATTTGTGCTTAGTATATTTGTTGCAGAAAGCGTTGGCAGAAAATATATACAGGTGGTGTGGTGGGTATATCGGAAAAAGTAAATCAACGTATACATAAATGCCAGAGGTAGTAGGGATATTTTTACATTTTGCAATTTTGCATTCGATCGTCTCATTTTGAGTGAAGATGTTATTTGATTCTTCAGACAGGAAGTTGATTGAATAAAGTATAGTGCTGATTGGCTAGGATAAGTTTTGAGTTAGCTACAGTTAAATATTTTACGAGTGTTAAAATGGAATAGGACAAAGAGATGTAATTGTGGTATTAGTGTGAGATGTGATGTCGTAGATAATAAGAGCCTGCTGCGTAGTTTGCGGTATCTTCTATATGTTTGCCTTGTTTGGGAGCTATATAAACTATGTATTATGCTAATGGTCTAAGTAGGTGATGCATTAGATTGTGAAGAGACAATGCACAAGTGCTCGAAGAGAGAAACACCGCATCGCATTGAAATTCTGGAGAAGGATTTCTTGTTCGGATTCAATCCTTCTCCTTGCTCATCTCTGAGTATCTACTACGTCTTTAGTGGTAGCAGTCATCTTTTGAATCTTCTTCATCTTCAGCTTCTGCATTGTTCATCATGAACTGGTAATAAAGTAACTTTGTATAAAATTCAAGAAATGTCATGAGTGTATGCAAATTCTCGCTAATACAATGGACGCGAGTAGTCTACTGTAAAGATTTGTGTGTGAATGCAATTCATCAACCTACATCATCGTTGTTGAAAGGTGGAAGCAGGTATTCCTTATGGAATATGAGAACAAGATTCCTCATGGTTGCTGTACAAGAATATTAGAATATCTATAAAGGAGTAGTAGGTGTGTGATGACTATTGACTTGTAGTATAGTCACACACAGACATAGACAGACATAGACACATAGATCAGGTTTGTAGTTTGTAATGAACTGGAGTCATTGAAATAATAATAAATAGAGTTCGTAGTAAAAGAATGATCGTAACTTTGTATTTGTGTTGTTGGTAATGGAGGAGTGTGGGACGGGAATGTGTTTCCTATTGTTGTGTGTGTATTTGTACGAGAGGATTGAGTAGTAGCGTAAAGAGATCGTAGTAAAGTAACCCTAGAAGAAGAGAACCCTAGAAAAGTTTATTGTGAGGTACATTGCATTATTCAGCTATCCAATATCTGCATTCTCTTCATATTGGTACACCTCTCTAACTTTTGTGTGAGTAGAGTTCACTTTATGCTCCGTTGACTCTGACTCTATCATCCATCCTTCCCTGTGTGTGTGTGTGTATGTATCATCGAGTGAGAATGCTAGTCTAGCTATAACTTAGTTGTGTATGTTGGTCTCTTTTTCTATGAAGGACTTCCCCTTAGCCAGTCCGTCACTCAGCTCACTCTAATATTCACTGTAATGCGAGTGATCCCCCCGAAAGAATTTTTTATATGCAGAGCAAGGCAATTCCATCGTTAAAGCGATAGACGTTAATAAAGTACATGAGCTTTCGGCTCCACAGCCCAGTTCTGCTAAAGACTTCTAAGGGTTCGTGTCGTCGTCCTACCAAATTGTTCTTCCGCAATTTTTCAACCTTTTTCTTAATCTTCAAAACTTTGAGCTAATACCATGGCTGACGAAGCAGGAGAAGAAGTCAAGAGTAATTATTTCTTATTTTTACGTGGATTTTTGTGTTTTTTGAAATTCTGGGCATCCATTTCCGAGAACTTTCGGGATTCCCGGGAAAGAAAAGAGAATTTTCTGGGAATGAATATTTTCAATGGAGATAATTAAAAGCGCCGTTTTTTTGTTTTGTTTTGAGTTTATTTCACGGAGTGTTTTATTTGATTGAAGGTGTGGAGGGAACCGTGGAGGAAGTTCCAGTCGTTGAAGCGTCGGAGCCGGCAGAAAGCAACGAAGTGGCTGCTACGGAAGAGGGAGAGCGTGAGAAACGTGAAGTGCCAAGTGTGGACGGAGTTTCTTGGGCAGAAGGCACGGCTGGATCTATTCCGGATGGAGCTCTCGTCGGCGGAAACGACAACGGCGAAGATTTGTACGTGATCCGATGTGAACATGAGGGCGCTACCATCCCCGGAAAGTTGATCGTTGCCCATGGAGTCGCCTACATTCCGTGGGGAGGCGAGGAACATTCCAAAGACACTTACGAGGTTAGCACAACTTCTTATGCACACTCATCATCCTTAAAACGCAAATCTTGAACGCAGTCGAGACTCGTGGTGTGCACCAGTGCACAGTGCACCTACCTGCACACACAGATACCAATGTCGCATTGTCTGAAACTCGAAATCTCAAAGTGAGACGAAAAGTTTCTCACACTCGCAAAAGAGAGCCTTCTAATAAGAAACTGCTCTCGTACAATGATCCTGGTTGAGACAGAATCTCAACTCTCAACTATGGCGCATGGTGAAAATGTCAAACTCATAAATCACCATTCATTTCTCTTTATTAGCAATTTTCCGCATTTATGAAAATAGACAGCGTTTCTATCCAAACTCATTTCCTCATAATTAGTCAGTGTCATTTCATACTTTTCTCCTTTCCAAACAGTTTTTAAGATAGGTACCTTTTTTAATCCAATTATCCAAAATCCAAACCCATAATTTTTATGGAAATAAATTCAAAAATTCCAGTTAAATTACGCCTGCTGTTTATTCAGGCAATGATATTAAAATATTATTACAATAAATAATATTAGGTTGCATCTTTTTATTAATGGATCTGTGCATGTAAGGAATGGAACAATACTATTTTAAAAATATGTATAGACATTGTAGTTGCAGCCTGGATCAGGAAAATGGAATATGACAGTCCAGCTAGCAGCATTTTACTCAATTAGCAGTATAATAGCCAAGAATAGTTTGTTCATTCCTATCTATTGTGTGTAGATAAAAGAGGGTTTGTAGTTTATAACTCTTGAAGTAGTTTGGAAGTATAGAGAGAGAAATAATGATTTCCCTTTTCCATTATAGCAGAAAATCACAGGCTTTGTCCTTTGTCACTGATAAAGTATAAGCAACGAAAGAGAGAGACATAAAATGACGCATCATCGCAGAGAAGTGAACAAAGTTGATGCGGAGCAGAGAGCAAGCACCCTTCCCCTTGAATAGTTAATTGAGGGAGTCGTTCGTCAGCTATAAATACACCCTCTAATTTAAAATGAAATTTTTATGAGCCCCTACCATTATTCCTATATAGGGAGACAATTCCATCGCACTCTCTGTGCTCCCAACGGTCAGCTACACTTTTCATGCGTTACATTTTGATCAGACGAGCAATTTGTACTTTTCCACGCTCCGTCACCATTCTCACCATCTCCCTTTTTACTTTGCCCGAATTCTTTGCCTCTTCGTCATCCCATTTTTTCTCAATCCCTTCTAAACTCCTGTGAATTCTGGATTTTTACTACAAAGAAACCTATAAAGTTATAGATCTATAGTAATAATTTTTAATTAATTTGTTCCGAAATTCGATTATTTTGGAGTTAGTGTTCAAATGTAGCAAGTTTATAAATGTAGCAAATTATTTTCAAAATCCGATGTTTATGAATTTCGTGCTCAAATGGGTAGAAGTTGAAAATATTTGGAATTTGGCATCATCAGTCAGTGGAGAGATTTCATACTCAGGATGCAATTAGGAAAAGTAATTATAAAAAGAGATAGATTTCCTTTGACACTTGTTCGTGGGGACATTATGAGGATATTTGAGGAAGAGCGAGGGCCAATTTAAGAGAAAATGAAAAGATAAAAAGCTGAGTTGATGTAACTGGTAGTTGAAGTGAGTGGGGAGAGAGATTTTTTCATTTCTTATGGTTTCAGTTTATCTTTGTTCTGGTCTGTACTTTCATCCAGCTCACTTCCCATTAACTTCTAATATCCCCGTTGAATTTCTCTGACCATTTACCCGTAACTACATAATTTGTAGAGTTTTCTCTGCGTAGCTCTGCCAGCAATCATTCATATCCATAGGTTCCTAAAAATAGTCCAGTAATAATATTGTCATCAGATCGTTTAGAAGGCACATGTAAAAACTGCGGAAAGGAGTAGTGTTTGGATAAAGTGTATGCGGTTTTCTGTTTTGTTGAAAGAGGATGCTTCCACTCGGCTGGTTCATAGCTCCATGATGTCATGTCAGATGACGATAGGATCAAACAACTTTTATTATCTCGTAACAGAGAGTACGTCTATATATTCCATATA
>JABASI010007125.1:0-10102 GCA_019776505.1 Tomocerus nigrus
TAAAAGGCAAAAAACCAAAAAGGTAGCAAAAAGGCAAAAAGGTGGCTTTTTGCCTTTTTGCTATCAAAAAGGCAACCTTTTTGATGCCCTAATCGGCATCTGTCTTCCGACTCAAAAGAATTTCTGTTGTGCTCCAGGTGCCCTAGATAATATAAAATTGCATTTTTGAGGAAGGTCTGGTAGCGTTCGGCGTTCGGTGAAAAATTGTGATCTGGCTGGAAACGGTTTTGGCTAATGTAATATATTGCATTGGCTTTGGACATGCTTTCACACACAATGCCAATTGGAAGTCACTCGTAACGAATATAAGTAGCAATGACAAAAACAATGCAGTGCGCAGTGCCAAGATCTGCTAAATGACTATAACTACAATCAACAATGTATAATGGGACATATAATCATTAAACTATTAATAATACGATCTAATGATAATAAGCAAATAACATAAGTGTGCCAAATTTTACTACAGAAGTTATATTTAGAATTCAGCAGCAGGGTTTGGTGACAATGTCAGAGCCAGCGGGTGACATACACTTACTTTCCAAAATAATTTAAATCTGAAAGACTGCCCAAACGTTTTCTAATACAAACATAGGTGTACACTTTAAATAAAAATTGTCATAAAAATTTTCCCCTTCCAAAGTAGTTTTTCGATCAAGAAAGACTCACGAAACTAAACTATTATAAGGGTTACTCAATCACCGGGGAACTATATAAACTACATCGAGGAAATACGGTGAGCTAGTTCTACTGTAGCAAACGTAAACTATTACGGCAATTTTTATTATATATAAATCCTATTAAATAAATTAAATTACAGTATAAGGTTTTTTTAATGTATGCTGAGAGACATTTCATTTCAATATCATTGCATATTTTATGCTACAAGAAACTTTGATTTCAACAGGAATTTAAAACAAGAACTACCTATTTAAACTTAGGCCTAACGACATGACACAGACACAACAGCACAGTCGGCAGTCCGAAGAACATATTGGAGATCTTACAGGAGAGTCTACATTATAAGCATTTAATTATACTGTAGTTTTCTAACTTAAATCTATCAAAATGAGCACCAAAAGTATGCGGAATACAACTAAAAGCCTTTTTGTATTATGTAAAACTTTTAAATACGGTCCCATCACATTCAACAGTCAAAGTTGGACAATAACTGCAGGGAAAAATAAATTGGACCGCATTTGCTGGAGAACTGGTCTTGTAACGCTTTTTTGTGGAATTCTGTTTTTTACCAGTCTTTTGCTGCAAGAACTTTTTTCTAAAAATCCGACTCTATCTCCTGCTAAAATAATGATTGTAATTTACTACAATTTTGCCCTTGCCATTGGCCTCTCTTGTTCTATTCCGTTTGTATTTCATCAACAAGATTTGGTACAAGCTGTCAATTGTGTATTTCACAGTGACAAGATCCTAAGACGTAAGTATATTTTATTTTGTAACTCTTTAAAAAGTTTTCTAATCATTATTTAATTCATTGACGGCGGAATTTCATTTTAGGAACAAAAGAAGGGCAACAATACTCTCCCATGATTAAGTTTGTGTCACTTGTGTCTCCAATTGTGCTGCCAGGGATGTTCGTACCCATTTCACTAAGTGTAGCTTTCATAATGTATGAAGAGCTGGACCCGCTTTATTACCTGGCTTCTGCGGTTATACCGAATTACAAACGTAATTTAGCTGTACGTTTTATTGTGTTTGTATTGTACTTCCCTTCGACTGTACATGTAGGGCTATCCATTCTTCTATATGCGTTCGTCTTATTTACCTATTTCTACTCCACCATCAAATGGCTGAAAATTATCACTCCAACAGGAAAGGACATCGATGCCTTTTGGAAATCCTCAGATGGAAATAAATTGCGCACAAGACGCCAATTTCAAAAGGCTAAAATGATTTACGAGCAACAACTTTACATTAATCGTATTGTCAACCAAACTTTAAGGGTCTCAATATCTTCCCTGGGTGCTTTAATATTGGGTTGTGGTCTAATCGCTAATTTTGGCTCCATACAATTTTATGACGTCATAAAAATGCCCATGTATCTTCTCTTGCCTACGATTTCAGTTGTCATTGCAGTTGTAACTTCTATGTTAGTTTCAATGGGCTCTCTTCTCTTTGAAAATTCTAGTAACTTCTTACACAACTGGTATCCCATTTGCAACGGCTTAGGCCTCGTTTCCATTACTGTGGTTGAAAAGTTACAACTGTAGTACAATAACTGCTACTGCGTTTCACAATGGGCTAGGAATGTAGATAGGACGTCGAGGGAAGTTTAAACTTATTTGGAAACAAAATATTTATTAGTAGAGATTCAAATTGCCGCGCTGGCAAATAGCAGTTAACCATCTTACGACTGTAGCTGACAGACGTAACTAGTTACGGCCGATAATTCTTTCTACATGCGTTTCCATTACCATTTGCCACTACAGTTACGCTCTTACCACAGTAATGGAAACTGGGCCTAAGTAGACTTCTCCTCAACCATATCATGAAATGTGCAAATGTATGTACACAATAAAATGTTTGATATTTCATTTCGCCAAAGTTCAGGCTCTAAAGCCATGCCTCTTCCTCCTCCTCCTACACGGCCTCAAACTTATATCGCTGCTTAACAAGTCACCTTTATCTCATCCTTACTCTATATACACAAAACCAGAAGTTTTTACCAGCAATGGCAAACTGAACAAACACTTTTACATCTGCATTTGCACGATCTGTTAAATGTAAACATTATTGCCAGCCTAGCATAAAACAGAAAAGGTCACACCGCTTTTTTACACATCATCGTGTAAACAAGAGAAATATCTTTTTTTTTATCAGCTTTCTCTTTTGGGATTCATAAGACACTAAACTGGGTTTCCAAAATAATTTACACTATGGACATTTTACTAATATTATTTAAGAAGAAGCTCAATAAAGACAAGTAAACGTTGCTATCTACAATTACCTACATATCCTGGGAAAATTTTCGTTACCAAACTATTCGACATTAGGTGTTAAGTTTCTCAAATATTAAAATATGCTAATCGTGAATGTCAGTCGTTTTTGGCAAAGTCCAATTTGCTACAAGTTTCTTATTGGTAAAGTTATAGGAGGATTTTATTTTGATTTCAGCTGCTATGTGTTGTAAAGGTTTGGGGTTAAGTTAGTCGGCAGTCGGCACTACACAGTAGACAATTCTGAAGGGAAGCACATTACAATAATGGAATATAGAACACAATTCCTCAAAGAAATCGATATCCTCACTGAATTGAATCAAGCCGTATGCATCCATGTGAGCTTTCGTCTCACTCACTCTACTATCTCACTTACTACACAGCATGCTTGCAATCGGAAAGTGCACGCTTTTTACTTACATTTCTCATTTCCATTTTTCCCATTTATGATGGAGAATGAAAAGGGGCAAATGGGAGCAGGAGCAGGAAAGGTTAATTTATCGGAAGTCTACCATTTACTTTATTTATTCTCAATTTTCTGGAACCTAGCTTCCTTAGCTCAACTCACATAACGTACATACTTCCTCAGCTCATAAATTCTTTATATTTTTCTGTCTTTTCGACGATTTTCTTCCAGTCAATACCTATTTAAATATTCCTATAATCATCTTAATGTTAGTTCGACTCGTGGCACTTAAAGAGAGCTATTATTTCTTATTATTGTATTATTTCAGTATTAGACATTATAAGACTGTCCTTAGTTTGTGCTTTAAAACATTAAAGCGAAAAATATTGAACTTTGCAAGCCTAGCCAAAAAGCTGTGACCATGAAGGATCCTGCATTATAAATCTAAGAACGCAGGCTCAAATATTTCATGCTTAATTATTCACACTGTTATTGCATATTAAAAGATCCAATCATCATTATTCCCACATTAGAAGACTTTGGTTTTCCAATTATGATCTAAGTAGAGCCAATTATTTTTTTGCATAATGTGATGTTTGTCATTCCATGAATTGATCAACAATTTACTTGCTGTACATCTGTACATCTGTACTGGCTCTTCAATTCTGAATGGTTTACATTCTGTAAAGAATTCTACTTGTTCAATAATAAATTATGGACTGTCTCGTTCCCCAATTCTACCTGCAGATCTGTAAATAATCACAAAAAAGGGGTACCTCAAAAAATTTAACTTGACACTTGACAGGCCGTCATTAGTCTGGTAGTAATATAATGTAAAGCAATTACTCTTCAGTATCTCACATAATAATTATTGCACACATTCTCAGATGACTTCTTTAATGATGACTACAATTTTTTTGTGCTTATTTCTGTATTTCGTTCAATGCTGCGTGTACATTTGGGACATGATTTAGAAAAATCTTTGTAGAATACACTTTACTTTCGGTGTGTTTAGGTAGTAGGCATAAGAGATCGGATCATTACATTGAGAAAAAGTGATTCAGCCAACAAGAAATGCTTTTTTTAGGGAACTGTAAAGATGCAGTGCAATAAATCAGGAGTAAATATTGTGAGGATACATAAAGTTGATGTAGCGGTACTTGGTCCATTCACATGGATGAATTTAATAGGTAGCTTCTAGGAGTAATCACGTTTGAATCACGTATTAATGCCTTTATTCACAATGCAATAGAGCATAGCTTACTACAGGTACCAAACCAACGAAATCACTGGCTCTCTACTCATAAAAAAGTTGCTGTCAAGTTATGTTTTGCTTTGCACTGGCCATTACCTTTCAATGTGTGTAATGAACTTACGTTAGTTTACCTTTACTACAGCCATAGGCAATCATATGAAAAAAATGCTATTTTTGTGTTTATTTATTGGCCACCAATCCAATTGCCGTGCAATATCAAAGATCGTTGTACTTATCGTGTAGGTGTGTTATAATAGTCATCTTACACACATCTTAATGTAGGTACTAGCAAATATTATATTACCTACCTCAAAGTTTCAGGCTCTACATGATATGAAATTTAAAAACATATATTTACAATGTGATATATGTTTTATTACGTAATAACACTTGATAAAAAATTCTTGTGCAGACATGCGTGGGTTAAAAATGACTCCACATTTAAGAAATGCATTTAATCACCATGCACTCTTCGAAACTGCATCGTGTTGCTTCAAAAATGATCCAAGTTGTACTACAGACTACGAGACAACACTTAAAAGAAGCTGTAGGTATCAGTAGCAAATAATTGCAAAGTACGAGTACATTAATGCAACTTTACAACATTATTATGCATTATGGCAGAGAGGGATGCTAAATCCTACTTTGATTGCAGAATTACATTGTGGACAGAGGTAGAAATATTAGTGACGCGGCGTGGCATACCCTTCTCTTCCTATTTTCTAGCATCTCACTTTTCTTAACCTACTTTTGGCCTACTCTTTTGATCTGATCTCGTCTCTACTCCTGCACACAGTCAATATTACATCATTAGGCATCTATAAATGTTTATCTATCACTATTCTCAACGTGTTTGCTGCAAAACAAAGGTGAATGCATTATAAATAGTATGCAAAAATGTATCCCAATAAATAGCCACCCTTTTTAAACACGTTCACAAAATAAAGAGATGTGAATGGCTAATAAAATAAAATTAACATAGCAATAATATACTGCAACTCAGTTAAGCGAAGACCATAAAATTAATCCATTTAAATTAGAACCACTAAAAGTAATTTGTGTCTCTTTAAAGGGGGAAGTAATAATGACAAGACAGTGTAATAGATTTATTTATGTGTACCTACAGCTTTTGTGTAAGTTCATTTTGCTGTTACGCAATAAAATCGCAATGAATGTGAAAATAGTTTTTTGCAGCTAAGTGCAATGTGCAGATTATGGATAAGTACTTGTTATCAAACTAGGGAGGACATTAAAGAACAAAAGCTGGACAGACAGACGAGTTTAGTTGACAGCTTCTTATTGCAATTAATCTATCAGTCAGGTGGGAATAAATACGTGCAATGTGCACATGAAAACAAGCAGGCCCACTTTGAAAAACTTGTATGATCATCTGATAGATGAGAGAATCTAATGAAAATTGAAATGCGGACGTTGACCATTGCATTGGTTTGAAATGAGTTTTTTGTCTCTGACTCTTTCAACGCTCAGTTGAGAAAGTTGGAACACAAAGCAGCCATTCCGTAGCTATGTCGTCTTGTAACAGTAATAATATTATTCTTCATTCATTACTATGTGTAACATTCAGTACAGTACAGAGTGTTAGGCATAATTAGTTCAAAAAATATTTGGTACAACACAAAAATGGTTTTCGTTATGACATGCTAATTTACATTTAGTAATATCAGTGACTGTCCTATCCAACACTACTACTGATATCACCTGTACAAGTTTTTTGAACTAATTATTTTTAGACAAATGACAACATCTCAACATTTGTAGTTACTTTTTCAATATTTCATTAAAAGAACCCAATAGAATGCAATATGTTATGAATTAGTAGAGTAGTAAAAGCTTATAGACAGACAAGACAAGGATAGAAAAAACAGAAGGCAAAATGCAATTGGATTGAAGAGAACGTAATTAAATTAATAAAGCAAAAAGGGCAAACCCAAGCCAAAGGAGTTCGTTGAAACCAATCCAATTTAACCTTATCAAGTAAAATTGCCTTCTATGCTTACATTCTTTCACAGAGTCTTTTTATAGATAGAATGGAGGAGCATATAATTGTCAGAAGTTACTAACAAGCAAGTCAAGTGTTAGTCCAACTACTGAAATCAGATTAGTTGGACCAAAGCAACCAAACCCAGCCGAACAGCCTCATTAAATGTTGAAATATAGATCCCACCCAAAAAGGAAAACTGTGGGACAGTTTTTCACTTGTTCTTTTGCTGTGTTCAACTGAAAAATTCTATAGGCCATACGTAGAAGTAGAAGTTTCTTAATTATCATCAGTTTCAACATTCATCCTACATCTGCTATTTTTATTCGCTAACGAACATTGATATAGGGTCTTATATACATGTGTCTTTTGTGAAATTTAATTGATTTTCACAGTGCATGCTGACATGAGATGAAATATGACTTTAAATCAATACTCAAAATGTACATAATAGCTAGCCCTAAATATCGACATAATTATAGCAATGCAAAAGAGAATATTATTATCTGTTACGTGATGTGTAGCTATTCGGCATGTTTGTTTACAATTATCACATAATGTATTCCGTTCATCCATGCTGTTCTATTCGTGAAAGCTGACTTAGTTTTTTTAACGAAGAGAAAGGTGTCCTCACATCATACACGCAATTAATAACCAAATGTTTTGCCATCATGCATTGCTATTTGCAACATGCTGTGTGTAACTTTAGTATTAATGCTCTCTCTATTCAATTCACAGTCAGTTTTCACGTCATCGATGGATTAACAATATGCAGCAGCCTCTGTCTAAATGTAAACCTGACATGTGCAATTCCAATCATTTACATATAGCCTTAATTGATTGATTTATTGTCATTGCTTCCGAATGTCGGATACGTTAACTCCCATTACCCACGTAGGTGTTCTCTAATGAAATTCACATACAATAATGTACATTTGAGCCATTGGGTGGAACATATATCCATAAAATAAGTGAATTATACCTAAATACATTTTACTTCACGTTAATTACAAATGGAGTGAATGACATTTTGTTTTACTTACATGTAAAACTATATATGCAGTTAGCTACTTACGCAATGTAAATGAGGATCATAATAGTTTAGAAATGCATGCATTGAAACCATGCAACTGTATAACTGTACATGCTAAATCCTAGTTTGCTTAACAGTCATGGGTTCAGTTTAATTTCAGTAGTTGAGAGATACCTCACATGTTGCAAACGCGCGAGGATTTACAGGTGTAATTACTCGATTGACAAGTATTAATGTTCCTAATGTAACTAACTACTGCTAAGTACATTTTACATGACATGAAAGGACTCTTTACTCGTTATCTGCATTAAGAATGGCCTAATAGAATTTTTTAGAGTTGAGATACGCGCTATTATGCTCCTTAATCCACCTATCCTTTTAATTAGATCATTCCACCCAGACATTCTCAGGCTCAATTAAACTGATTGTGTTATACTCTACGCTTATTAGTTAAGCTAATTTATGCACTAATATGTTAATACCAATTCTAAAAGTTATATAATCCACGATTGCTTCATTTTAACACTTTCAGATGAAAATATCGACTAACTTTTTACTAATAAACAACTGGGTTATTAGCTTAATTTAACTATCACAATTCGCAATGTAATGGTAGATATATTTTATGCTCGTATTTTTATGAATCAAATAATTAGGTAACTATAATTAGAAGACGCATGAAGACGTAATGCAATATAGAAAACTGAGTCAGGTACATTTGCGAATAAAAGGAAATTAACCTTTTAGTGGCACTTTTATGAGTTTGCATTTAGGTAGGTATCAAAAGAATGGAGTATTAGGAATAGCTACTTACATGATATCTGTTTAATATTCTATTCATTACGTAATTGTAATTTAGTACGGTGGAATCCACGGTGGATTGGTAATTAGAATACAATGGTAGAGTTCTGTTCTATTTCCCATTTTCCCTTATGGCAGATTCGGTATCAACGTATAACAGACTTTGGCAGTTCAATGTCATCGTCAGTCTTCTATTTATTAGTATTCTACCTATTTATTTCCCTCTCGGCTGTGTACAGTACAATGTGTTCTCTTTTGTAAACCACTCAATTATAAGTATTCCCATTCTGTCCATGTTTGTTCATTAAGGCAGAAATTGTGAAAGGCTTCTCTAAAACGGAACGGATTTGGCCGACTCTGTGCCTGTCAGCAATAGTAGCGCACATCTCGGAACATTTGCCATTCATTCTAGAATTACATACAACTGTGTAGGATGCTTCCTAGTGTTTGCAAACTAAAGAATGAAATAAATAGTCGCAAAATAGCTTTACTAGTGACTCTATTAGGTAATGTAATTACATGCTCTTTGTGAATGGCTCGAAATACAGAGGGAAAAGAGACTTTGATTATATAAAAGTAAATAGAATGGCGAGACGTATGTAATGTATTCATTATTTACATTGATTGAAGCGCATTATGTGCTTGTGATATATGACATCAAATGTGTAAATGAATTAAACTGCTCCGAGTACAAGTAACAATGAAATAAATAGATCATCTACTCCATATACGGATGCACACATTCCTAATAGATAAACATCCTTACGCTCCGGACAGGATTAGCTCTCTGCCTATTTAGAAGATATTAAAACTAGAGTAAAAGGATGTTCTGTATCTCTGTTTTCTTCCCTAGCCTCCATCACTTCACTATTCATTATGTAGATTTACACATCAGACATTACGTACACTACACATACAGTTTTTAGTAGATTAGTTTTCAATATCCGCCCTTTCCTTGCATTACTCTTGTCAAGCTAAACTGTAAACTCTAACAGAATGCTCGCTATTTGTTGACTTCCCTTATAAGTACTGGCTAACTTGTGCTTATTGTTAGCACTACTCTCCTATATCCTCTCAAGATACTAATAAAGTAATGAACAAACAAAACAATCGATATTTCATGACGCGAGAGAGCCCACATTCGTTACTATTCATCAACTCCTGCTCTCTCAGCCACCTAAATATTTATGTAGCTTCTTATTTCCATTTTCCATTACAATTTCATCTCATCATCTGATCCGTGAATTAAATCCGTACCACGTTGATTTCTGCTGGCTTAGCTGCAATAATTATATTCATATATAAAATTTTGCTGTTTTCGTAGCTTGAACTTAACTTCAGGAACCGCCTATCTACAGTTTGTTCATACGTAAAATAATATGTGCTGCTAAAAACAATAATTCTCGGTTTTAGATTGAAGAAAACTATTTCAATTGTCTATTTGTATAATTAAGGTTCTAAACTTTTGTCCTGGGCTTGTTTTTATTAATAATGCACTTATATGTAAGAGTATGCGTTGACATACAGGCTGGTCTGGTTGTTCTTATGTAAATAAGTAAGACTACAATTGACAATGACAATATGAATGCATTTAATAAGTAAGCATGCATAAGGGCTATGTAAATTTAATAAATTATTTAACAAACAAAAGCGT
>JABASI010007126.1:0-10099 GCA_019776505.1 Tomocerus nigrus
TCACAACTTCCAAAATTTTGAAAATACGTTAAGAAAATTTCGACGTTAAATGGGCTAATTTAACGTTGTTCTTTGCGTCCCGCTAACGCTAACGCAGAGTGAAAGTCCTTGGCGCTGCGAGATTATGAAAATAATGGCGCAAAATTCATATTTTACGTTAACGGGCTGCCAAAACGGTAAAATTTACGTAAGCTAGTAATACGTCTTTAAACCAGTGTTTGACATTAGTCGGTTTTTAACAGCCAGCCACCAATTTTAGCCGACTAAATTGGCCAGCGCCAAAACGGCCAATGGCCAAAACCAATATAAAATAATTTTGACCAGGAACAGCCGGCTAGACGGCCATTTTTGCCGCTACCATTTTAGCCCCTAGATAGTGAAACACGCCGTAAAAAGAAAGAGACTGTTGTGCTAAGACTGTTAAATAGGATAGAAGTCAAGTGAGGAGGAAAATAGATAAATAGGGAATCGGACAACACAGCTCCGACGGCACAGAGATGAAGAGAAAAATAGGAGAATGGCTGTTGGAGGCTGGACGGGAAAGTTGAAATGAAAGCAATAGTCGTTTGATGTTGTCTGGCCCTAATGAATGTTTATGATTATGGCTAGAGATCTCGGATGACGGCGAACGGGAGTAGACTCAGGCAGAGACCCGTTTTGTTTCTCAGTCGAGATTAGGGCTTCTACTATCATCCAGCTATTTCCTTTCGGTGCGACTACCAGCAGGGACGTTGGACTAGTCGAGAGTCGAGAGATGGTAGACATGCAGGATGTGCGGGAGCAGTCCTCCACTTCACCTTTTCCGCCTCTGCAAACCACTCCAAGTACCACCAAAACAAATAACGGTCTGAGTGCAACAATTCACCCATGGACTTCACTTTCCCCCTTCACAGAATCAAAACTCTCTCCCATGCCCTCGCCTCCGCCACCCGTGTCAACATAAACAGAGCCGTATATGCTCGGATAAAAACCTAGTCGCAGAATTATTCCTCTAGCCCGGCAGCGTTTGATATTAGCCAGCTTTTAAACATTTTTCCGATCAATTTTAGCCGGCTAAAATAATTTTGGCCAGCAGCAAAAATGATTTTAGCCTGCTAAAGGGCCATTTTGGCCCCCACCATTTTAGCCACTAGCCAGTGGCTAGTCAAACACTGGCAGTGTTTCATACCAACATTTTGCCTACCCAGCCATCAGTTTTAGCCGGCTAAATTGGCCAATGGTCGAAAACAATGTAAAATTCTTATGGCCACCAACGAAAATGATTTTAGCTGGCTAAAAGGCCATTTTGACCGCACTACCATTTTATCCACTGGCCACTGGCTTGTAAAGCACTTTATAATTTATCGACTCTGTGTTCGTCCTCTCTCTCTCTCGTGTTGGCTGATAGAGATGATGGAACATTTACGGCAAAAGAATTAAAAAGGCAGTTCTTTCGCCTAAATCTTGATTTCTCGCTACAGAATTTCCTTGGCTGGAAATGTAGACGGGAGATTAGGATGCTTTGTTCTTCTAGCTACCATTCTCCGCTTTCTCCGTCCAATTTCTTTAGCTAAGATGGAGAGAAGCATATTTTGGACTATCAGGAGAAAGAGAGAGATATGGAATGACGGTAGTGGTAATTGTAGCGAGCAGACAGGAGGAGAGAGAGAGAGAGAGAGAAAGGAGAAAGTGAAAGAGGTTAACATTAGTGTAAGTGAGGCAATAGAGCATTTTATCTACTTTCTAATGGCACATTTTGAGCTGAATCTTGCCCATTTCGACAGTAACAAGCCTGTGAATCAAGTGAGGGGGGACTAGAGAGACCTCCTTCCAGTGTTTGACTAGACACTGGCAGTGGTTAAAATGTTAGTGGCAGAAATGGTATTTTCGCCGGCTAAAATCATTTTTGCTCCCTGCTGAAATTATTTTACAATGTTTTTGGCCAATGGGCGTCTTGGCCACTGTCCAATTTAACCAGTAAAAATGTAAAAAAAGCCGGTTAATATGAAACACTGTCTCCTTCCCAGCCAACATAGAAACAGGAGAAAGTGAGAGAGGAAGACATTGCATTTCCATTTCATTCGGTTAGAAAGCCGTTCTCCCAATTCCCATCACATTATCAGACAGCAACAATGTACATGGAGAGAGACGGCCTTTGGCATAGAGTGACTGGGAGAAAGCTGGATAAAGGCAGGCAGGAGCCGATAGAGGAGCACGTTCCAGGAAAATCCCATTCACCCAATCCCATAGAATGTTACGAGCAGGACTCCCTCCCAGAGGAATAAACACCAAATGAGACTTTTCTCCTTCCGTAATTTCTTTTGCGGCTACGACGCCAGGTTCTCCATTTATCTCCCCGCACAAGACACATCACGCCACATCTACACATCACGCCCGCCGAGTGATAGAGAGTGCGAAGAGATTGGCAGCAGTCAGAGGGAATCCAAACAAGTGTCTTATTAGTATTGGAACAATATTAGCAACAACGTGAAAGCGGAGAAATGGTGAACGGATGGAACGAAACTAGAAAATTAGCCGTCCTCCGGACGGGCAAGTCAGATCCAAGAATTCATGTCTTTAGAAAATATGCATAATGTTCCAAAACCAAGAGAACATTCGTCTTTAGATGCTTTTTATTCCATTATGATGACTTATTTGCAATTATTATCCCTGTATATCGGATGCTGCTCTAGTAGTGGTAGCGAACCCGGGTAATGCAGATATAGAGAGATTATGTTTATGTATGTCAGAGGCAGTGATTGGTGCCGTGTGAGCTTCTTGTCGAGAAAGAGGAGCTAGAAAGAAGAATAAGACTAAGGCACTTACCGGAGGGAAAGTGATGCGTCTGATTGGAAAGGTGAGTGAAAGTTTGAGTGGGCCTGAAGTTGTCAACGTGTGTAAGGCGTCGACGATTTTCCCCACGTTGAGCATCTTGACACGCTCTGGATGCACTGGAGATCCAAAAGTGACGAGTCAGGGAAAGCAGTGAAAGCAGGTCAACAGATGTTCAACGAGTCGCAGTACAAAGTAGACATGTGACTTTCACCATGTCTTTTCACATCTAAATAGCACACGAATTTTTGGAAAACACTGACTGAACTTTCACTTTAATTTCACTTTTCCAAAAATGAAAGTAGAGTGAAAGTAGTTGCGTGAGCATTATTTATAATGTGCCATTCAGATGAGGAGCATTGACATGGTGAAAGTCATAATTAAGTCTACTTTGTATTAATTAGGGTGGCTCTGCTGTGTACAGATATAGATGGGGTAAGATGATGTGGGTAAAATAAGCGGCGGCTAATTAACGCAGCGTGCACAGGTGTTAGCGTCTGGAGCGAGAGTGTGGAGTGGAGGATGGAAGTGGCGGAGATGATGGAGAGGACTGAGCGAGCCCAGCCGTCTGCGTCCTCGCCCTCCGTCGCCGAGAGTTCGACCTCGTGGTGAAAGAGCAAAGCAAATGGAAAGTTCCATTGCGTGCTCACAACTTGTTGTTCTCCCTTTCTCTCCTTCTCCTGCCAGTGAAAGCACCTGCTATCCTCACTTATTTATTTGGAACGGAGGAAGCGGGAGGGCCGGATGACACATCCAGCAGCCCCGGGTTAACAATTCGACAATAAAAAAATGGAAATCGACAATAGAAAAAAAATATCGTCGTTATAAACCCATAGGACTGTTTATAAGTTAAGCAAGAGTAGCGTATCAAATTAAAGATCTTTAACTACAACTAAACTAAGAACCCCCCATCGGGCCCTCGAAAAATTCGGGACCGCGGGACCATAGGTCCCGGGAAGGAAGAAAAGTAAATCGGGAAACTTTTTAATGCGGGAATGGGAAATTGAAAACTTTTTTAACGCGGGAACGGGAAATTGGGAAGCTTTTTCAACGCGGGACCAACGGTCCCGGGAAATCGGGAAGAATTCTTCCCGGGAAGCGCCCGGTCCCGGGAATAAAGCATTTTTCGAGGGCCCGCCCCCATCTTAACATAATCCACTAATCAACTAATCATACTCTACACAGTATATTCAACTACGCTCTTTCAATGCTGTACGGTGTTACAAATTTACGAGGAGCGGAAATGTGTGGATCAGAAATTCATAAAGGCTGCTGTTGTTAGTTTCCACTTTTTCGGTATCGTTTTCTATGGGACGGTATTTTCGGGTTTTTGAATTCTTGACGACTTTCAGGTTTATGTGGTCATTTTCCATATTTTTGTTGCCGAGAAAATTAGGAGCCCAGCAGCCAGGACTGTCTCCCGCGTCCGATGATCACCTCCCTGCCCCCTCCCCTTACCCCACCACTGCCAATCTTGTCATGCATGTTTGTGTTAAGACTAGTTAAGATAAGAGAGACTTTGTTGTCCGGCTGCTTATTCCCTGGACGCACTGCTGGGGCTGAGTGCTCCTGCTGAGAATGAAAAGGGCAACTCCACAGTCCAGTCACGAATCACCAAGATTCTTACAGCACTTCAATTCAGCACGCACTCAATCTCACTAGCCAACATCTTCACTTTCACATCCCACTCTACTCTACTTTCTCCTTATTCATTCCCTACCTGCCACACACACTCATCTTCAAATCATTTGTTCAGGCCTATCCCTCATCGCAGCACTCTGTCGCCCACCACTTTTATTATTAGCAGACTACCTTTTATATTGCGTATACCAGTTTCATCCTATAGACTGATGACACAATAAGCTGCTACAGAAAAGTAATTTCGATTTACCCGAAAGTTATTGTCTTAAACGTCTTTTTTACTAGAGTCATTTAAGTTCAGGAGCTCCACAAGTTTCACTTGTGCAAAATTACCTTTTTATTCGCCGCAATAAACAATTTAATTAATGTAGAAGTATTTAGTTTAATTGCCTAATTGGTTTTAAAAAGTTTTACTTCCTTTTTACTTAGGTAAGCTTCCTAGGTAATCTCATAAGCTGGAAGGTCAGCAAAATCCATCCTTATACTACATAGTGCTGCTGGGATAGTTTTAAAGTTGATTACTTAATAATTAATACGGCCTGCTGATTGCCCCAAAACTGCTTGCGTTTTGCTTCATCTCCTTAACTTTGTCTGGGTATTCATATTTTTAAAATAATCCTGTTTACCACAGTGAGATAAATAATCATAGCATTCTTATGAGCAAGTTGTCATTATACATTATACAATAATATGTGGAACATAATAACGTGAAAATGCGTAGCTGTTTAACTTGTTGTATAAGCAATGTACCTATATGCTACTGAAGGTCTACATCATCTAGCTAGTTACTCACGTAAGATGATTTTTATCTCTACTCATCGGCTGAACTCAACTTTATGTTTCATCTAGCCTGTGAAAGTTTATGTAATTATCTAATGAGTAATAATTGTTACTACGTAAAGACCAATGGTCAATGAATAAAACCATTATAAATATTTATTACTATTATTACACCTTTTATGCTATACTGCATATCATGGCATTACAAAATTATAATATTATTAGACATAGCATGGTAAGTACATTATAATATTATACTAGTACAGTATGATGGAGTTGTAACAGAGATGGAAAGAGAGAAAGAAAACCTGAATTTTAGATTTATTCAGCGCCAAATTCAAAATGCAACTTCCTTTTCACTAACTATTTATTTTAATGTATGCTTAATAGATGGCACTTGAACTAAGCGGAATTCATGATATCTGATAAATAATTGGAAACATTGGTTAGCTGGTAAGCCGAAATGTGATTGGTGAAGAAGAAAAAAGAAACAGCTTGTTTATAACTCAAAGTTGTCTAGGTCTATATATACCTACAAGAGAGAGCTAGCTACATAGTAATCTACGGGGTCCATCGAAACTAGATTGCCATACTTTCTCCATGTAATTAGTTTATTCATTTCATAATTTTAAAACAGCGCACCAACATTTTTCTCAAACCTTTTCTAGCATATCAGACTTTCACCACTTTTCAAAGCAAAGAGTAAATGGAGAAAGTGTGGTTTGTTACTTTTGGTGGGCCCTGTACATAGCTAGTGGGAGTAGGTAGGATGTACTTTCAAGATGAAAGTGTACGACAATGCAATTCTCAGACGACATTTTTTATAGAGAGTCTCCTTATTTTGTGTCTATGCAGAAATGTAGAGTGAATGGAATTTAGTGGCGGAGAAAGTGTAGACAGGAAGAGGAAAGAGAGAGGGGGAGATGGGACTCAGTTGTCGCTACACGACATTAGAGGAGCATAGAGAACGGGTACATGCCGTCGATCACTAGTTACTGCATGGCAATGCTATTGTTTCTTTGTCAGTGCGGCATGCATGTGAATCTAATCAAATGTCACAATTGGAGAAAGTTATTGTAGATTCTTGGTCGTGCCGTGTGCCTGCTGCATAGCTGTGTGCGATGCACGGGACGAAGTCTCTCTAATTTATTCACGGGATTTCCATCTCACTGACTGAGTAAATACACGAGCGATCCTCTTACTTTCTCTTGCGCACTATTTCATCCTTTTAGCATTTAGGGAATCTCACCGCGCCTTCTCTTCCCGACGACGACTTCCAAAATATATCTTACTTACCAGGACAAGCAAGTATCCACTCGTAATTTGTTCTCAACTCCCTCCACTCCCTCCTTCCTTCTAATAAACGACGAATATCTCACGAAAAGAAGGATGGACAACCACTCCAGTTACCATAGAGCACTAGCATGTGCTCTATCCTAACTCATCTCATTTTTAAGTATCGGAGACATTTTTATCCCTTTATTTCGTCACTCTGTTTGTCCGTTGCGTTGTCGGCATTTCGCAACACAAATACAATTCCTATTATATCAACTGCTGTCCGCCGCTTGTCCCCAAGTCAAGAAGACATTTCGAGTAGGTATACCTTTTTTTAAACAAACTTTTTTAAAGCAATGTCTAAATGTTGTTTTTGCTTTTTTATATTTATTTTATCTGCAGGTAAAGTGAAAGTGAAATCTGGGCACGTAACGGATTTGTCAAATATATTTTCGGCGTAAATATGTACGCATTAGAAAAGGCAGCCTTCTTTCCTTTTTTACAAAAAAGCAAAAAAAACAAAGACAAAAAAGGTGTCTTTTAGTTCCTTGTGCATAAAGCAGAACCTTTATAGCAAAAATGTGTGAACGGACTATAGCTATGGTTTTTATTTGGGTATGCTTGAGCAGCGAGCAAGTCGTTTTTGAAAAACAAAATCATCTTTCTGCCTCCACTGGTCGATGAGTTGCCTCTCTCTGTTTCGCATATTTTCCATGTGCAGCCTTAAACTCAACTATCCTAAACGCTACAAATATCTCTATCGGCTCCGATACTTGCTGTGTGCAAACTTGCTTTCGTTTATTTTAGGTAAGTGTAGGTAAATGTAAAGGTTAAATTATTAAGCCGTTTAGCATAGAGCACGTGCTGATGCTCTAATGTAACCTAGATTGGAGAAGCCATGGTAGCTCTGAATGAACGTGACTGAAATTAGGACTCCCAACTGTTCCTCCTGCCTGCCCCAAAATCAGTGTTGTATATTGTCCGGATGAAATCCTTTTTTAATTTCATCCATCCACATGGATAAAACCGGAAAAAAGTAAGATGGGCGAAATATATAGGTACTACTATGCACGTAATATTCAACGTCCTATAACAACATAGTTTCTTCTAGTCTGTATAGTATCATCATAATCATAACCGAGCTGCATGAAGTCGGTTTATGTTTTGAAAATAAATTATTACTTGGTAATCACTTTCTTTCAATGTTATCGGATTTACTTAATTTATCAAATAAAACAAGCGCATACAGTTTAATTAGATCGATTTATTAAAAACATTTAGAAATATGGGTGACAGACAATATGCTGAAAAGTCAAACTTAAAGGGCAGATTTAATCTAATTTATAATAATCCACTAAATGTGTTCATAGTGTACAGTGCCAATGTCACGTTACTTATGTAATATTTTATCCATATCCATCCACTATCCACCTGGATAAAATTCAGGTAGTTAAAACCACTTTTGTCCCATTTTATCCAACCACCCTATTTCGTTCGCTGCAACCCTGCCCAAAATGTATTATCTGTAATTGCTGAAGTTGTCTACCGCCGACTTACACTGACAGACTTGTACCAACTTCATTCCTCCTTCCAACAACAACCCAGCTAGCTAGGACATGACTCTGTCTGTCTGCCGCTAAAAATGATTATTCTATCCAGTGTGCTCCACAGTTTCCTCGGCCGCTCCTCCAAACCTCTAACCGCACGTAGACATTATTCAATGAAGGAGCTTATCTCTTTCCACCAATCCCATTTATAACTACTGCCCTGTTTCATCGCGTGGCCAAGTTGAATTGCAACGATCATGTCAGTAGCAAAATATTTAGCAACTACAATTTTAGCTCTCCCATTCGAGAGATTATAGTCGCACATTCTGTCCGTGTACGTCCGTCCGTCCGTGTACGTTAGCACGATAACTCCTGCACACATTGACGGAGGTTGACCAAACTGCAAAAACAATGCAAACATAAAGTTGATTGACGGTTGACTATGGTCAACCCTCAATTCAAGTCAATGTCATCAATTTCGCGTTGATTTCATTATGCAAGATCAGGGAACTAAAAACCACCTTATTTTCTTGTTTTTTACTGTTTTTGTAAAAAAAAGCAAAGCAAAAAGGTTTTTTTAAAAAGTCTGCGTTGCCCTTTTTCCTTTAGTTGTTACATCATTAACTTTTCCCGTTGTATTTTACTTGTGCAGGCATCTAAAAAAGTATAAAAGGCATTGCTTTTTAAAAATTGGTTGCTTTTTACTTTTTTTCTAAAAAAGGTGCTGCTTTTTTGTTCCCTGTGCCAGATCGCTATTATCATGAATGAATATGCACATTTGAATTTTGACACGAAGTTGGACATGGACATTCATTTCACACTTTGAGCAATTACACATGCATCTGTGCGGATTATTTCATAATTTTTGTTGATGAGTATCAGCCATAATATTTACTTTGCGAACCTGTTCAACTCTTTTCGCTTTTGTGATGTACCTACACTACCGTATGGGATTATTCCATTTGTGATGTACTCATCCGTGCACCGCGTGCACGTGCATGTGCTGCATCATGGTGCAAGCAAGAGGCAACTTTGTTCGGAGATTTTCTATGTGCACATGGGAGACGTGTTAAATCCCTCCTCCGAATTAAAATGATAACTTCAAATAAATTCACTAGTGTTTATTTATGAAAAAAGCGAAATCGGCGGCAAATGTATTCCATCGCTTATAGATTCTTCTATCAAGAAACTTGTGCATTATTTGGAATAGTGTCGGAAAATGGAATCCCGACTAGAGTAAACGTTAAATAGAAATGGCGGAGGTAGAAAGAAAAGCCTGTTCTACTTTTTTTAATTAATGATAAAGCTTTGTGGTATTTAAGGATGCGATTGGAACGATTCCTTTCCATCAGACACAGAAAAACGTGTTCGTATCAGGGCAGGGTAGGGCATAGAACGCTGGATGCTCCCCGCTCTCTCCGAATTGATTTGAGCAAATTGAAAATGAAATTTGGTTAGGCTGCTCCTTAGAGAGGAATTGGGCCGATTGGGCGTAATGTATCTTTCTATTGAGAAATCTTTTGCTATTGGATGGCACTAAAACTCCCTTTACGGACAAATCAAATGGCTTCTTATTCCAGATAAAAAGATTGATGGTTTCTTTGCGCCTATTTAGGAGCGAGAGAGAATAGCACTCAATTCCACCTCCGACAATCTTCTACAACAGTCACTCACACTCACACTCACACTCACACTCACTGCAGCACAGCACAACTCTACGGCTCTAGCACCATTCAGCCACCGTAGATTGAAATGTAAGAGCATTATCTCCCTCGCTACTACTCACTATTACATTACAAGGAACAACCAACCTCTCCTTCTCCTATGCACTGCCATTTAGAAAGGAAAGTACCTCAATCTTACTTATCAATACCAAAGATTGTTTACCCTCATGTTCCACCACTATTCATTCCCATTCTCCCTTCATGCTACACTACATGCACTCCAAGGAAAATTCGACATCTGAATTTAGCATCTTGCACTTATTTCTAATCCAACTATCAAAATCAACATTGACACCGTATACAGAAAGCACTCTAACGCTT